>CAKNFA010000112.1:0-15166 GCA_930367235.1 Sarcophaga rosellei | reverse complement strand
TATTCTTGTAGTGTTGTTTGTGGATTTTAGTTTACTTGTTTACCATTTTTTTGATGCTGGTGTTTGTTGTTATATTAAGCAGTACGATACATTGTAAACAGGTTTGTATACTGCATTGTTTGGTTTTTGTAGCTTTTGTTTATAATTTTAATGTGTTAAGCGATGTAAATGCAAAAATTTTCATAACATATGTTTAGATACACATTAGAACCCTTCAGTCAGGATTACGGCCTAGCTTCTCACACCACTCATATTGTGTGCGTCAATTTTATACGGGACCTACAGTTTAACGTCGACTCCGAACGACAGACTCTCATAGTTTTTGCCAAAAATCAGCTGAGAGGAAGTCGCCGGAGAAATATTTTTTTTTCATATTTCGTTTTGATGTCTGTTGACCTGGGATACGAACCCGGGCCTAACGTCTAATAAGCCAACACACTACCTACTAGACTGCGGCGACTTCATAACAGTATGTAAAAGCCAATTGTAGTTCTTCGTGTTAACCATGTGATTTATATTGATAATGTCTTATCATAGTATGATTGAGAGATTATCTCAGACAAGGAATTTATTGTATTCCTTAGCATGGGTTTGGTTTAAAGATTTGCTTAAGATAGGCCTTCTAAGGCCCGTTTTCGTTTGCATATTATTGGATAACGCATGTTAATAAGTATTTTTTTGATGTCACTGTAAAATGTAAAATTTTTAGAAGAATTTTGTTAAGAACTATTGATCCTTAACAGGCTCTTTTAGCATGGCAATGCAATATTTAACATATGAGTGCCAGATTATCATTTAAATGCAATCTACGTGACCGGTTACAAGTAAACACGGTTTGGGCTGAGCATAAACCAAAAATACGTTACAAAATTTGCTTCAAGTAGACTTCATTTGCATGCAATAAATATGAAATTGCTTGCCATGAGGACAATGAAAAGAAAAAATAGGCAGCCAAACCCACTGTCCTTTTAAAGGGATTTCAAAATTTTTAAAAACAATTCAACAATTATTTGGTTGCCTCAAATCAATCGGGGAAATCAATAGAAAACGCCATATGCAACGATTGAAAATTGATTAAGAATTTCAAAAGCAAAGGCAGCATGAAATGCTTTTTTTTTTTAAAACAAACCGTGGGAACTTACGTTAAAGAGTTACGTAAATTGCTTTACTTTGTTCTCTGGGTTTTGCTGCATATGAAGAGAAGAAGAAAACAAAAATTTCCATTTAATTTGCATAATAATTCGTATGTAGTAAAAGACATGAAGAAGGAAAAATTATGCAAATTTTTTTAAGCAAAAATATGCAAAAATGTAAGCGTTCGTTCATTCGTTCCCTCGATTACTTAATATTAACCCCTTCAAACGGATTGACAATTTTCTTCATCTGCCAGGCTTTTCATTTCTTTCTCTCTGTCTCTCTAGGTAAGCAAGCCTATGACCCCTAATGTTAATAGGGTGACCTTAAATGTTTTTATTTTTCTTTTATGACTTAAGGTCACTCACCACAGGCACCCCAATGGTTTAACTAACGCCGGCGTTGTAGCAATAGCTCTTGGTCTCCCTCTGCGCTTGTGCAAAATACCACCTCTCTCTCTGTCTCTCTCGATCTCTCTCTGTCTCTCTGTGTGTGTTTAATTAACCCCTGTTGAGCCTATAGCTCATAAGAGTCCTTTACTGGTAAAAATAAAGAAAACAAACGTGCCTCGTTCTTTACTTTCACTTTTCTTTAAGGAAAGCAACAAAAACACAAAGAAAATTTGCATAATTTTCTTTTAATATCATTATGATGATGATGATGCTTAGAAACATAATAATGATCATGATGATCTTGCTCTGTTGTGTTGTTGCTTTTTATGTAAATGAGAAAAAGTGTGAGAATTTTTTTCATCACTTTTTCTTTTTACAACCAAACACAACAACAACAACAACAGCAACCCTTTTAAAGCAATTTTTATGCAAATTTTATTCATAAAAATTGATGATCAAAGAACATCTCATCTCTCAAAAAAAAAAATTGCATTCCATAGCACATCCTTTCTTTACAACTTTACATCATCATCACCATCACCATCACCAACAACATCCTTGCCAACATCTTCCTTATGCCAGTTGTGCATTTTCTAGTTTTTGCATGGTTCAGTGAAAATTCTTGTGATCGTGAGAAAGTATTTTTCATTTGCATAAAATTTTCCTTCTCATAATTAATGCGTGTCTGTTTGAAGAAAACGTGTTGCAAACAAAAGTTGCTCTTTTCCTGTCTCTTATTCAGTTTATATTTTGCATTGAAATCTTAAGGAAAATCTATTTAATCCAGTAGTTGTTGGTAGTAAAACCTGTCGGTTTTATGGAATCAATTCATATTCATCTTCATAAATTCAAACAATTTTAAAATACTAACAGGTAGATGGAGCTGGTACCTCCAGCTATCAATGTTCATTTTTTTTTTAATCCGAACGTCCCCGGCCACACACTAACCCACCCTCACCCGACCGCGGAGGGCTCGTCCCCATAACGTAGGGACACGTACACACTACAGTCCGGACTGTAGCGGGTAAGGGAAAAGTAATGGCAACAAGAACATAAATCAGCTACAAAACTTAATCACAAGCTGAATAAACTAACAATTATAATAATAGCTGTATCCTGCGCGCTTTGCTGCACTACAAACTAAAATAAATTTGAAGGGAAGACATTAGACAAATATCCAATTAAGTTTGAATCATTTTATTGATTTTGTTTCCCGTTGTCCAGATGATTCAGACGAACGGGCCTGAGTCAGTGTTGCCAATTTAGCGCCTTTCGCGCTATATTTAGCGCGTTTCAACCATCAAAAAGTCGCATTTTTTCTCTTTAGCGCTTTTTTAAGAAAACGCGCTAGGTTGGCGCTTTTCTATTTGATTTTTTTAGTTCCCCATTGATTGAATATAGTTCTTTGGGATATAATTTTGAAAAGACTTGTCGTGATAATAATATTGAAGGTTGTGAAAAAGAATTAATACAGACAAATTTAATTAAAGTTACTAAAGCTTTAGTGCATAAAATAAGATTAAGATTACCAACTAATATTACAATTTAAAATAAAATATCATTATTTAGTGTCGAAAATATTTTTTCGAATAAGACAAAAGATATCATTGAATTCTTTGGAAGAAGACGATATTGACGAAATGGAAAATTGTCTTAATAATTTAAAATTATGTCAGTGGAAAAATAAGTATAAGTAGCATAGCAGTTTTGGATTGAAAATCCGTTTACAAAGTTGCCAACACTTGTAATTAATTTATTAAGTTTTTCTTTTTCGAACGAAGTGATGTATGCATGTTGGCACGAAGTGTGAGCAGTTTGGAATTTATTGAGAAAGCAATGAATTAGAGAGATTATTTAAACATTATAAAGAACAAATTCATGAAAAGTTCGGAAGAATTAAGTATCGCTAATGTTCATTACTTCCAACATGTCAATGAACCCAATCATACAGCTGCCAATGTTAGCATGTGATTTGCCTGCCAAAGGCGACTGGCTTAATACACTTGCTCAAAGTTCCAAATATGACTCCAAGAGACTATTCAGAAGATCATTTAGAACGGTTACATAGTCGCTAAACCTCAAATAAAAGTTAACCGAAAAACCTGCTCTTGAGTGCATGGCGGCAAATATCAGCAGAAAACACTTAACAATGCCAAATAGGTTAAATTGTGTGCTTGACCTTTGGGGATATTCTACTAAATGTAAGGGATAACATTTTCATATATTAGGCTCTGAATTTTAAATATAGTCTGACATCTTCTCGGAGGTGCCTACAATTTTTGCGATGCAAAAATAAGGAGTCATTTCTTGTTTTGTGACAAACATTTAAAATGTTTTTGTTTTATAATAAAACAGAAGTAAATTAATGTAATAAGTATAAAAACTTTACTTATTTATACCAACTTTTGCTACATATTTATGGAATTTCTAAAATGTATTGTGGTACTAAGACATTTTCTGTCCACTGTACATAATAAAATATTTTTTTAACAATTCCATTACATTTTCTATTTTTTATTATTTAGCGCTTTTTTTCAGCGCGTTTTGATTATAGTTAGTTACTAAAATTATTACTTAGCGCTTTTTAACGCCATTTGAGTAGTAGGACCGCGCGTTTTGACCATAAAAAATTGGCAACACTGGCCTGAGTAGTACGCATTCGATCAAGTGATTCATTGTTCAAGTGATTCATGCGAACGGATCTGTGCGGCATGTACTCGAAGATTTTTCAGTCTCAATGCTGATTCTGAGGCTAGTAATGCTCTTTTCTTTTCTTTTCAACACAGGATCAAATGCACAGTTTACGATTTAATTAATTTCGAAGAATTTTCAGTGGCGCCACCTGTCGGAAATTGGTTATACCAACTTAGAAACCTTCGTCGGCTCATGCGCAACAACTTTGCTAAAGATTAAATGCATAGTTTACGATTCCATAAAGTACATTCATTTTTATATATATAGACAATTTAAACTTGAAAAAAAAAATAAATAAAACAAAAGTCTACGAATTTAATTTTGGTTATATTTTTTCTTATTTGGTGAATTTTTTCACAAATGTTGGTTACAAAATTTTTTTCTTTCCCTTCTATCTTTCCCCCCGCGTCGTTCTTTACACTTTATTTTCTTTGGTTTTATACATCAAGAATCACAGATAGCATACTTGTAGGGGTAACTACTATGCGTATGAGTAATATATTTCAAATGCAATTAAATATTAAGTATGTAGTATGTAGCATACGGGGGCATGGCCCCTCGCTCATTTGGAATATCAACATAAAAAGTAGCCTATAACTCCTTCCAGACATACAGGAAGATACTGTGAAAATTTCAAGAAAATCGGTTCAGCCGTTTAATCGTCTATAAACTTCAAACATACAAACATACAAACATACAATCAAACACACATTCATTTTTATATATAAGATTTACAGATTAATGTCAGCATATAAGCTACGTTTTATATTACAAACACTACAATTAAAATCAATAAAATCATAATATAAGTTAAAATCATTACTATTACTAAAATTATTACTACGAAAAGGAAAATTACGTCCATAGTTCGTTCTATAGAAATCTAAAGAAAGAGGGCGATAGTGCCGTGAAAATCTTGCAGGAATACTGAAATTCAGGTTACAAAGCAAAAACTCAGAATCGATATCACCTTTAACCAGATTAAAAACAAAACAAACACCTAAAACAGTTCTTCTACGTTCCAAAGTTGGAAGTTTAATCAAACCTAATCTAGCCTCATATGACGGAAACCCATTGGCATAATCCCATCCTAAGCCACGTAAACAGAATAATAAAAACTGCCTCTGCACAGACTCTATTGAATCACTATGACAACGATAGTAGTAGAAAATAGGTCTAACAAGTGAAATGTATAGCAGTCTAGTTATATAAGGATCAATGAATTCCCTAGCCCATCTTTTCACAAAACCAAGAACAGCCCGAGCCTTGCCAATCATCATACTAATATGATCAACAGAAGACAGTTTCATA
Organism: Sarcophaga rosellei; assembly: GCA_930367235.1. Taxonomy (NCBI): domain Eukaryota; kingdom Metazoa; phylum Arthropoda; class Insecta; order Diptera; family Sarcophagidae; genus Sarcophaga; species Sarcophaga rosellei. The sequence goes on along the minus strand of CAKNFA010000112.1, from coordinate 9,635 downwards.
TCCAATAATACTCCCAAATCAAGAAATCTAGTCACAGTTTCCAAAGGGCAAGAATTAATCACATAAGTGGGCGAAATCACGCCCCCGCGAGAGAAAACCATACATTTACATTTTTTCAAGTTAAGATCCATTAAATTAACTCTGCACCAAGTTACAAACAAATCAATATTCCGCTGAAGAACAGCCTGACTGACCATGATCATCATCAAAAGTATAAAATAATTTAACGTTATCAGCATACATTAGAATATTACAATCAGAAATAGCACAAGGAAGATCATTAAGAAACAATAAAAACAGTAAAGGACCCAAATGGCTACCCTGCTGCGGAACACCAGAAGTAACATATACAGTCTTAGACAATACATTCCTAAACAATACCCTCTGAGTCCTAAGGGAGAGGTAGGAGTCTAGCCAACGATGAATAATATCGGGAATACCGATTAATGACAGTTTAAGAAGCAAATTTTAAGAAGCGAATTCAAAGAGAAGATGAAACAAATTTTCAACAGTTCCCCCCCCCTTCAGTAAGTAGGGTTTTATGGTACTTTTTCTATCACAATTATTCTGATTGGAAGCAATATTTCATATTTTTTATGCCAAATAAGCAGCTTCTGGTATGCAGATAGATAGGTAGGCGACCAACCTTCAGAGTTTCAAGACCTCATTTCAATAAGCATATGTACGCTTAGCCATTAAGACTGCTTTCTATGCGCTCTCCATTATAGAAAGACTTCCTTAACTTCGGCTAAAACTCCAAAGAAGTAGGCTCAGCATTGTTATCAGGGTTATTACGGGGCATTGAATTATAGCATCGCATGCGAGGCATATTGGTCTTGTACCCCTTGCAAATGATTTCTGCAGAAGCTGTGGAGATGAAGAAGAGGATGAAACTATTCTTCACCTACTGTGCACATGTCCGGCACAGGAGGTCGGAGGAGAAAGAGGTACCTGACTGCCTATTACATGGAGGACACACATGAACTGTCATGTATGGATATTGGCAGTCTGAGTTGCTTCATTGGAAGCTCCGGATGATTCCTAGAATAGGGTAAATGTGAAACCGTGGTATCAAAATGGGTCTTGTGTTCGGCTTAAGTGTGTCCGCTCAAGAGTCCTTCGAGGGACAGACACTTTTACCTAACTACCTTCCTTAACTTCATCAGATAGCGGAATAGAAGCTATTTCCATGAGTGAAATATTCAAAGCCAATTGGGAAACTCGCGTGTTTCTTTAAAGCGAAAGTTTAATCTGTCGAAAGATGTACTTAATTCAACATGCATTCTCAACTCAACTCACTACTCATGGTACAAATTAACACACACAACCTAGCTTCTTAGGGTGCACTAATCCTGATTAAAAGCTTACATACATACATACATAATTGGCTATTACAACCCTTCAGCCAGGATTACGGCATAGCTTCTCACACCACTCATTTTGTGAGCCTTCAATTTTATACTTGAGTGGCAGGACCTACAGTTTAACGTCGACTCTGAACGACAGATTTTGAGAAACTTTTTCATGGCAGGTTTATTTACTCTCAGAGTTTTTGCCAGAAATCTGCTGAGAGGAAGTCGCCGAAGAAATATTTTCTTTTTTTCCGATTTTGTTTTGATGTCTGACCTGGTCCTCAAACCCGGCTAAGCGATCACTCTACCTACTAGACTACGGTGACTATGAGGCTTGTAATCCCTAATTAAGTAATTGAGTAAGTCAGTAACTGCTCGAACTTTAGGCGATAATCCTCGTGAACACGATCTTTCTTTCTATCTTACATAGACCCACAAAAAAGTCTAACGGTTCGTTTCTCCAGAGCCATTTTCTACAAAAATTGGCATATAAAGCATTTTGCCTTAGCCCACAATCAGCATATAGGCAAAGTGGATTAGCTGGCTACAATTGTTGCATGAGTTGGATTTTACTAATCGCCGTAGTCTGTTAGGTAGCGTGTTCGCTTATTAGACGTAAACTCTGGGTTCGAGCCCAAGGCTAGACATCAAAATGAAATATAAAAAAAAAACATTTCTTCTACGACTTCCTCTTGTGCAGACCTTGCGCTGACCAACTTCCTCCTTTTCCCTTATTTTGGTGGAACTTGGTTAGTACAGGGACTGCGTTCACCCGTGGCATCACAACGGGCCGCTATGCGTGCTTAAGTGAGCTTTGTGATATCAGAGCTACCACTCCGACCTAACCTAACCTATCCTCTCAGCAGATTTTTGGAAAAAACTCTGGGAGTAAAAGAAAAATTGCCATGAAAAAGTTTCTCTCAAAAAATCTGTCGCTCGCAGTCGACTTTAAACTGTAGGTGGCGCGCCATTCTTGTATAAAATTAATACACATAACCTAAGTGGTGTGAGAAACTACGTCATAATCCAGACTGAAGAGTTGTAACGACAGATAATGTATGTTTTTTTTTATTCGAGGTGAAAAAATCATCGAAAGACACTGTTGCCACTGCAACAGTAGAGAGGGACTTTAACCCACTAGAAAACCACCTCTACGATTCGAACCTATTTGTCCTATAGTACTACCGCTAAGTACTTCATCACAGGACAAGTTCTAGCCTATTGATTACTACTATCGATTTTCATCCCTTTCAATCCTACGAATTCTCTCCGTCATTCTCAATTTCTGCATCACATTTGCAGACAGCACCTTGACATTCCGCCCCTTTCAATCCTACGAATTCTCTCCATCCTTCTCAATTTCTGCATCACATTTGTAGACAGCACCTTGACACATTGCCAGACTTTAACAGAACGCAGCATATGCGAAACTATATTGTCTGGTATCACTACTTCGTCTTTAACAACTTGCGTTCCAATCTAAATCTATGGCAATAAAAGAAAATATGCTCAGCATTCTCACTTCCATTATTGCAGAAGAAGCAAGATACCTCATTGTTGTGGCCATATTTACAGAGATATTCCCTGAAGCAGCTATGTATACCCTGTTAAAAACTGTGTCATGTAAAAGTCAACATGACCATGTCTCCTTTCAAACCAACTTTGTAGATTCCTGATAAGTCTATGTGTCCATTGCCCTTTCATCGCAGTATCCCATCTAATCTGTCGTTTGTCTAAACTCTTTTGTCTTTTCTCCCTTCGTTCCTCAGTCGTCAATTTTCTACCAACAATATATGTTCCATAGCCATAACATCAGGTGGCGTTATACCAGATATGACACCAATAGCCTCATATGAAACTGTGCGGAAATCACTAGCAAACCTAAGGGCGCTTAGACGAAATAAAGATCTTGCAGCCCTAGCGTAGGTTCTAATACCCAACGCCGATCCCCACTCCAATGATGTATGTATGTACATATGTGTGTATGTAATGAGTTAAAGATGACAGAAAATGAAAACAAACTCCGTCTTTTTATGGCAAAAGCTAGGCACTGTTCAATGAAATGAGCAATAGTCTTAATTTTCTCCTCAGACACAGGGATATAAAGTTCGAAACATGTTGCTTAAACAGTGAATTAAGGATGCCCTTCAAAAGATCCCATGGTTGTCATTAGGAAGTCAACTGTTTTGAGATATTCATGTTAGTTTGCAAACTGAGACTGAACTTTAATCAATACTAGAGTTAATCGCAGATATTTATCGATAAAACCCCTGATGATTCAAAATTTTTTCATTCAGTGCACGATTATCGTTAACATTCCCTCCTATTAATCGCCATTTTACGTTTTTATTCTGTCCTATAGTGCCAATAACACTGAATTGAACCCTCAAATTGGAATTTTGCAAAAGTTTTTTCGCTTTTTTCGTTTTTTTTTGCAGAAACTCCTCCTATTTTAACCACTTCTTGTGAAAATTGCACAACAGAAACCCTTAAAAATTTTGCATCAACCCCCCATCCGTACATAAGCATATGTACGGGAATATGTGAACTATGAACAAACCCTAGAAAGAAATCGATTTTGCGAAATCGCCAATCATTTGCCAAAAAAAAAACTATCGAAACTCAACTCACACAATGGCAACTTTCATAAGGATATATGTAGTTGGCAATACCCCCGTACATATTGTAGTTGTTATTGTTTTGTAAATTGCATACAGCTTCCCCTAAATGCTTAACGACCGTTAAAAATGCAAACAACCCTCGTTGCTATACACTTTTAAGTGAAATAAAACGAATTGAAAGTTTTTTTGTTGTATTCTCTCATACTCATGATAATGCTCGTTAGGATTTGTTGCCTTTCGTTTTTTTTTTTGTAAATGTAAACGAGCGTGTGATTGCATGAGAGAGAGAGTGAGTGAGTGCCTGACCACGTTTTTTGCGTATGTCAAGCAGTTTTTTTGTGCGTTTTTTTTCGAAGGGAATTTAAAAAAAAAAAAAAAATTCTGCACATAAAACATTCGTTCGCTTGTTTCCTCGTTCATTCGTTCGTTTGGTGGTTGTTATTCGAATTGAATTGTGGCATTGGAAAGTGACAGCAGAATGTAAAGCAAAATAAACACCCCTGGGTTGTAAGTTGATTACAAAAGAGAAATAATTCACTTTCTTTTCATTCCAAAAGCTGTTGTAACGAACGTCTGTCTGTCTGTCTGTCTCGTCAGCAAAATAATGCAAATTTTTTTTAAGCCACTTTTGTACGAACATTGGGGTGGAAACGAAAAGAAAAAAAAATTTGAAAAAACCGAAATAAGTAGAAATAAAATTTTAATAAAATTTATTTAAATGGGATTTTAAATATTGGGTAGTGGCAGCAGTTATTTCTCAATTTCTTTAAGGAAAGAATTAAACAAACAAGCATTAGAGAAATAAAGATTGTTACATCATGCTAAAAAATGTTCCAATTTATGGAGCAACTGTGGAAATTGGCTTCAAATCATGTGTTTCTATTGATGACACATGACGTCACACATTGTATTTTAAAAAATATTTATTTAGCCAGCAAGGGAAGAATAATATCATCTGACGAATGTCGTCTTCTGAAGTTCTAACATTCATGTACTTATGTGAAGATAAATTTAAATTTAACTAGCAAAGACACGAACCAAAAATTTTAACAGAGCTAATGTTAGAGTTAACAGAGCAATGTGTAAGTGGTTAACAGAAAATACGAAAAATAGTCAAGGAATAAATCACCCAAATATACGATATCACGGACTTGCTGTCGATATTTGACTATATACAAATTGTAGCCTCCGGTGTCCTTAATAAAACCCAATAAGTGGTATATCCCAAATAATTTTGGAACTGGAGATCTTGGGCTTCAAATATACCCTATGTTAACAGTGCCTGGGTAGGATGGCGGATGATGGATGTTTACGAATTATTTTCCGTTCTGTTAAAGTTCTCCTGTTGGTTACAGCATGTCGCTTTTGAATGATTGCTCTCTATTCACATTGCATTCAAAATCAAGTCAACCTGCTTTATTACCATTTACAGCATCAGCTGCGTTCATTTTTTTTTTTTCAAGTCAAGCGATCGAAAAATTGTAAAAGTTCCTTAACTTCTTGTCCTTTACAAGAGCCACGATATCTCCCTTTATATGCCTATAGTTGTATTCAGTATACAAGTTCTTCTTTTTTTCTTTTGTCCCAATCCTCAATGCGTATGTCCGATCTCTAGTATCATATTATAGCGTATTTGCCTTGCAGTACTGCTAACGATTGTTCTTCCCCTATTTACATAGGTTTCATTCGCAATCGTCAATCCTTGCATTCAGATATTCGATGTACGTGCTTCTCTCTCTCTCTCTCTTTATATCTTTCTGCTCCAGACCTACGATTTATAAACAGAAGCTAATCGGGTTTTTGCTCCACCAGATTAAGATTCTTTTACTCACAGTTTAATGACAGTACTAGCCTAGCTATCATATAGTATGTTGTTTGCACTACTACTGCGATAACACGAGTTTATTTACTAAGCGCATCTTATGATAGTTTTACAATCAAGAATGGTATATCCCACATAATTTTGGAACTTGATAAGTCTGACTTAAAAAGTTTACTCTGTTAACAGTGTCTGGGTAGGATGATCGATATTATAGAAAAATTTTACTTGCTCTAGGTATTCCACTATATACCGATGGTATCAAATATGTATTCCAAAACAGGTTTCCTTACGGTTGGGCGTTACTAAGGACCGGAGATAAAGGCGACGAAGCTAATAGATCTAGTCTCTAGTGGGCTGGTTAGCCATGATATCAGGGATTCCAAAACAGGTTTCCTTATGGTCGGGTGTTAATTGAGACCGGAGATATAGGCGACATTTTGTCATCGGATAAAAAAACGCACTTGTGGGGCAAGTGGACCTAGTGGTCTGGATAGACATAGTATCAAGGATTCCAAAACAGTTTTCCTTAGGGCCAAGCTTTACTTGGGACCGAAGATATAGGCTACGAAACTATATATAAATCGGTTTAAATAGGATAAAAAATGAAATTGTGAGGAAATGAACTTAAAAATTTTAATAATTCTCGTTGAGTTAATGTGCACTTATATATATGTATATATATATATATGTATATCCAAGAAAATGTCGTATTTTTTCGCAAGTTGCATTTCTTTGGTAGATGACTTGCATTTTTTTTTTGGTATATGACTTGCACTTTTTGATTCGATGACTTGCATTTTTTTGGTTGATGACTTGCATCTTTTTGGTAGATGATTTGCATTTTTGTTTTTGGTTGATGACTTGCATTTTTTTGGTTGATTACTTGCACTTTTTGAGTCGATGACTTGCATTTTTTTGTTTGATGACTTGAATTTTTTCTGTTGATGACTTGCATTTTTTTTGGTTGATGACTTATATTTTTCTGGTAGATGCCTGGCACCTTTTTTTTTTTGGTTTTTTGGCACTTTTTGAGTCGATGACTTGCACTGTTAACATAGGGGATAGTTGAAGCCCAATATCTCCAGTTCCAAAATTATTTGGGATATACCACTTATTGGGTTTTATTAAGGACACCTTAGGCTACAATTTGTATATAGTCAGATATCTGCAACAAGTCCCTGATATAGTATATTTGGGTGATTTGGGCGATTTGGGTTAACCACTTAACATTGCTCTGTTAAAATTTTTGGTTCGTGTCTTTGCTAGTTAATTTTGAATTTATCTTCACACATATTAAATCATTTTGTTATATTTTTCATAAAAACTATATTAATTTCCTAGGCAAAAGGCTGAGTTAGGTTCTTCTGACCTATTCTATTCAAGCAGAGGTATGATACGAGTATGATATGGTCGCAGTAAGAATGCCGTATTGCAGTAGAGATCTAGATTGACAACAAAGTTGAAATACATGTTTTCGTATGGGCTCTGTTGCATTCGATAGCCCTACCTTGTCTAACCCCTAACCTAACGGAAGTTAGGAAGTGAATTCCATAAAAATATTTTCTTTTCTTATGAAATTAATTACGTTAGTAAGCATACATATTGAAAAGATTATTGAAAATAACTTTAATATTTCGATGTGAGTGATTTTAATTTTTAAAAACTGTTGACAGTGTTATAAATGAAAATGGGCGGAGGTAGAAGGAAACCATAATGTCATCGATACTTGTGTTTGTGTGAATGATGCTTTGAAAGTATCGACCATTTTCCATATTCCATAAATTTAAAATATTTTTTTATTTCTTTTCTGTTAACGAAAATTTATTTATTTTGCATGCGACAAAAAGATATCACAGGCTTCTCTGTTGATATCGCAACAAAACAGGCATAAAAAATCAACAGCCCCCGTACACTACTTATACACTTACACACACATTGGCAAACCTACCAATACGTATGTATGTATGCAAAAAGCTTAGCAGGAAGTAAAGTAAACAGGCAAAGTACGTACGTAGTATACCACATGTCCCTTTTGCTTTTAGCAAAGAATTTCGCTCTCTCTCTCCCTCTCTTATTCTGTCTTAATTTTCCTTTTTGGAAGTTTAAATGTTTATTTGAAAATAAAACGTTTTGTCCCCGTTGAGGCTGTGTAAAGTAAAATGAAAAATAAAAAAAAAATTGTGGAAAAATAATGAAATTTTCTAAAAAGCCACATGAAGAGCGAAAAAATAAAGAAAAAAAAAATGAAAATTTTATGCGAAAATAAGAGGAAAAAAAAACAAGTTTTACCCTCCTTTCATGGAGGCAAATACAGGAACAGGAAGAAAAGAAAGTTGACATGAAATCTAATCTCAACTAAAAAGCATTTTTATGACGACAAAAAAAAATACGCATAAAATGCCCCGGCATACACACATACATACACACATACACTCGAAAATAAAAACAGGAATGAAAACAAGAAAGAAAAGCAAAAAAAAAGGAAGAGAAACAAAAAATTATCGCAAAACCATGTCAAAGACAGAAGTTTATTAAGGACTCGTCGTCATTCGCATTTTTCCAAAATGTTTTCCTTTTTATTTATGTGTGTAAGTGTGTGTGTAAATCTATTTACTATAGCAAATGTATCTGTATGGATTGCATGTTTGTGTGTCTGTGTATGCTGATATGCAAATGAGAAAATGATGAAAATCAAACCAGAACATATTTCAACCAAACAAACACACATACACTTACATACTATTTCCATACATTTAAGGAAAAAATGCGGAAAAATATACGGGAAAAACTTACCCCCCAAAAAGAAGAAGCCGCAAAAATTTTTATTTTTATTCTGAATTTCAGTTTTTTTTTTTGTTTGTTTTTGTTTTTTATTTTTTTTTTTCATTCTGAATGTTGTTTATGGTGAGGCCTTGGATTTTGCCAAAATTATTCTCTATTGGTTGGGGGAAAAAAGTCAATTCTTTTGTTGATAATTGCGCATTGGAATTACTTTGTTGTATATGAAAACTACTGAAAAAGACGTGTTAAATAAGTGATTACTAGCATAATAAACTCCATTGACAAGGTTAAACAAGGAATATCTTCACGTTTATAAGGGTGATGGAAATTTGGTACGCGTCCATAAATATCTGTTCTAGAGGTTGACAAGTTCTCTCGATAAGGTAGCTTATGATATCGTTCTAAGTTGAGTTATCGATTTATTGGTTTCAAAACGTATGGACTGGGCAAACTTTACTATCTTTCATGTTCAGAATCATTTATTTGGTAAGATCGCGTTAAATTAGTTGAAACTCTCAACTAAAGTGGTGATTAAAACTTTGCAACTTGTAGGTAGTGCATTGGCTTCGTAGATGTTAGGCCAGAGTTCAAACCCCAGGTCAGACATCAAAACGAAATATGTGGAAAAAATTATTCTTCGGCGACTTTCTCTCAGCAGATTTCTGTCAAAATCTCCTAGAGTAAATAAAAAATTGCCATGAAAAGTTTCCTAAAGAAAACTGTCGTTCGGAGTCGACTTCAAACTGTAAGTCCCACCACTTATGAATAAAATTAACACATAGAACATAAGTGGTGTGAGAAACTAGGTCGTAATCCAGGCCTTCAGACGTTCTGTCATCCAAAAACTGATGACGTCTGTGCTGAAGTGCAGTGCACTTGCATAAAAGGTGTTTCACCGATTCCGTTTCCTCCACATTATGGCAGCTTCTGTAGTAATTCTAGTGGGGCAGACCGAGCTTGTCAGCGAAATTGCCAATATCGTAGTGTCCCGCCAGAATTTCCGTTAAAATGCGAACCGTTTTCTTGTCGATCTCAATGAGGTCCCTGGTTCTCCCGCTG
>CAKNFA010000111.1:30000-32500 GCA_930367235.1 Sarcophaga rosellei | reverse complement strand
CCAAGGTCTCATTCGATTATTTGCTACTACCACCAAGATCTGTACCAATGGCGGCTCCATGCAGGCTTGCGCCAAACACTTCCAAGCACACCATAGTACCCTCCTACTCACTAAAGTTTCAAAGTTTATAATCCAACCGAAATTGAACATAAACCATCTACTTTAGCGGTAATGTATAGGTATACAACTTAAGCGCCATCCATTTTAAGGGCTAGTTGCTTCGGCAGGTGAGTTGTTACACACTCCTTAGCGGATTACGACTTCCATGTCCACCGTCCTGCTGTTTTAAGCAACCAACGCCTTTCATGGTATCTGCATGAGTTGTTAATTTGGGCACCGTAACATTACGTTTGGTTCATCCCACAGCGCCAGTTCTGCTTACCAAAAGTGGCCCACTGGGCACATTATATCACAACCACAACCTTCATACCAAGAAAGGTGAGGTTCTTACCCATTTAAAGTTTGAGAATAGGTTAAGGTCGTTTCGACCCTAAGGCCTCTAATCATTCGCTTTACCAGATAAGATTATTTTACATAATATTTTTAAATGCACCAGCTATCCTGAGGGAAACTTCGGAGGGAACCAGCTACTAGATGGTTCGATTGGTCTTTCGCCCCTATACTCAATTCTGACAATCGATTTGCACGTCAGAACTGTTTCGGTCTTCCATCAGGGTTTCCCCTGACTTCAACCTGATCAAGTATAGTTCACCATCTTTCGGGTCACAGCATATATGCTCAAGGTACGCTCTAGTTAGAGGTATAAATAATATAAATATTATTATACATAACTGTATAGAACGCCCCGGGATTGAATTAATAGACTATAAATAATCTAAAAACTAATCCCATTAAAGTTATGTTAATTTCGCTATTAGGTTTTGATACCCAATAACTTGCAAATATGTTAGACTCCTTGGTCCGTGTTTCAAGACGGGTCCCGAAGGTATCCTGAATCTTTCGCATTGTTAATCATATAAGTGCATATAATAAACATAAAAATCAATGATTAATATGCTATTATAAAATATAAATATTTAAGCACTATATACAATAAATCTATCAACACTTTATCAAATCAAGAGCATTTATTCTATGTTAAATTGCAAGCAAAATAATTTGAATAAACTTACGCATCATTGATCTTATGATAAATATATTTATGTTAATAGATTACAATGTCCGTTATAGAAAAAATGCACACCATTATTATAATATTATTAATATTAAAATCATAATGATGAATTTTCTATAATGGATATTCAGGTTCATCGGGCTTAACCTCTAAGCAGTTTCACGTACTATTTAACTCTCTATTCAGAGTTCTTTTCAACTTTCCCTCACGGTACTTGTTTACTATCGGTCTCATGGTTATATTTAGTTTTAGATGGAGTTTACCACCCACTTAGTGCTGCACTATCAAGCAACACGACTCTTTGGAAATGCCATCTAGTAATCATTAACGTTATACGGGCCTGGCACCCTCTATGGGTAAATGGCCTATTTAAGAAGGACTTAAATCGTTAATTTCTCATACTAGAAATTTGACATTCCATACACTGCATCTCACATTTGCCATAAAGACAAAGTGACTTAGTGCTGAACTGATTTCTTTTCGCTCGCCGCTACTAAGAAAATCCTTGTTAGTTTCTTTTCCTCCCCTCATTAATATGCTTAAATTCAGGGGGTAATCCCATATGAGTTGAGGTTGTATAACAAATGTTAAAAAATTTCTTAAATACAAATAACCTCTGAATAAAATCATTTCTTTATTAATATATTTTAATAATAAAAAAAAAAAAATCCTTTTATTAAAGAGGCAATTCTAGTTCATAAAAATCATTTTATGCTAGACCTTCCTCAATAAAAAAAGAATTATATTATATACTTCTATGAATTATATAAATACTCTGATTTTATTCATTAGAGAGGTTTTGTATCTTTAGCTATTAGTATTATGAACACTTTATAAAGTATCCAGTAATACAATATGTGCTTTAAATTTATAAAATATATAAATTTATTAAGCAACTTATTTAGCATAGTCTTACAACCCTCAACCATATGTAGTCCAAGCAGCACTCTAATTAAAAATTAAAGTACATAACAGCATGGACTGCGATATGCGTTCAAAATGTCGATGTTCATGTGTCCTGCAGTTCACACGATGACGCACAGTTTGCTGCGTTCTTCATCGACCCATGAGCCAAGTGATCCACCGCTTAGAGTTAAAATTTTTGTTTTTATATAGCACGTCATAAATATATTTATTGAAAGAAATCAAAAATACACCAAAATTAAATTGGCATATATCAATTCCTTCAATAATTTATTTTATACATACAAAGTGTGTTGCGAATGTCTTAGTTCAAAATCTTCTCAAAAGAAAAGAAAAAGAACGAATTAACTTACATAAAAAAAGATTTATATAAGTACAACTATAATTGTATGTTTTGCAATGTATGAAAATATAATATAAATATTATATTCCCAGTACATC
>CAKNFA010000111.1:22500-27500 GCA_930367235.1 Sarcophaga rosellei | reverse complement strand
AAGTTATCTAGAGTTCAACCATAATAACGATCTTGCGATCGCTTGGTTTTAGCCTAATAAAAGCACACGTCCCAAAGGTCCGTGTTTATAATGCATGTATTAGCTCTAGAATTACCACAGTTATCCAAGTAACTGTTAACGATCTAAGGAACCATAACTGATATAATGAGCCTTTTGCGGTTTCACTTTTAATTCGTGTGTACTTAGACATGCATGGCTTAATCTTTGAGACAAGCATATAACTACTGGCAGGATCAACCAGAATAATGTTATTTTTTAATTTTCATTAAGAAATGAAACGAAATCGGCCATAATTTAACAGCGCAATTTCGTCATTTCAATAATAAATTATATTTGCTACAATTTCATTTAACAATATTTTATTTCATTTACTTCTTTTACATCGCATCATATAATATTTTTCAATATATATGATTACTTTGATGTGAAATTAATAATTTGCACATTCTCGTAAAAGTTTCATTTTAAAAATTTTCAAAAAATACCAAATTGGTACACACGATTCAATGAAACTAAAAAATTCATTTTAGTTCCAGTTGAATCATAATGATGCCGCTCCTCACAACACACATTGTATATTATGAGAAGCCTCGTTCAAAATTTTTGTTAATACAAAAATTGAAGAGCAGCACGCAAAACACTTTGTATAAGACGAACTATTTTCACATTCAAAATAAATTGAATTGAAAATAATCCATCGTAAAAAAAAAAATTGATGAACTTATTTTTTTTCTCAAGATTCAAAATAAAAATATAAATTGAATTTGGCAATAATCCATCCGTTCGGTAAGGAATATGACGAACTATTTTCACAATCAAAATAAATTGACTTGAAAATAATCCATCGTCACAGTATATCAGTAATACATCTTGACGAACTATTCATCCACCGAAAAAGACAAATAATCCATCCACATTATCCAACGTGTCACAAGTAAACGTAAGTAAAAAATCACAAAAAATTTTTCTAAACCATTATAACTCATCAAAATGCCATCGAATACCATTAACACATAGTAATTCGACGAAATATTGCATTTGATAATATTTGCATTTTTGAAATCTCCACTAAATTTTTCGCTATTTTTACACATTTATGTGACATCTTATAGATGTTGCTATACAAATTCTCCGCCAATAGTAGTTTCAAATATACAAAAAAATTAATAATTCATGTTTGAGCCCAAATTTAATGGAATGTTTATACACAATTATGATTTAATCTTAGGGAAGATGATTGAATATATTATAATATTAATTTATATTGAAAATATAATGAAATTAAAGAGGTTTTTTGTTAATTTCCGTACATTACAAATAAGTTAAATTAAGAATCGTTAATATTTGATATTTCAGAAAAAATGCATATAAATTCATATTACAATTTACCCGATATATTTCGAATAAATGTATAATTATTAAGATATTTATAAACCTTTATATATATTACGGAAATAAATTAATTAATAAATTATTAATAACATATAACCATTTATATTAAACAATATCAACATTATTATATTATTATCAACACCTTCATTGACGTACATATAAATTATTTAGAAGATGATTTGAAAAGTAGACCGTACGATTTCATTGAATAATTTTTATTCATCGAGTCAATATTTAAACAATGATTTTTGTTTCATAGACAATAAGAGTCTTTCAAAATTCTTTCATTAGCGTCACTAAACAAATGACGAGACATTTTGCTATCATAATTTCATTTTCATTTCCAAAGCAATTCAACACAGTAAAGTTCCTCTTCAAGACATCAATTCAATAACATTGATTTTTCAGTCAAACTGATATAAAAATATTTTTTTAAGATCAACATCATGAAAAAGTATTTAGAAATTTTCCTTGAATATTTAGATGATGATTTTAGAAAGACATATACTTTTATTGATACATTTTTATGCATCGAGTCAAAGATTAAACAATGATTTTTATTTCATAGACAGTAAGAGTCTTTCAAAATTCTTTCATTAGCGTCACTAAACAAATGACGAGACATTTTGCTACCATAACTTCACTTTTGTTTCGAAAGCAATTCAAAATGATTCAACACAGTAAAGTTCTTCTTCAAAACATCAACATTGATTTTTCAGTCAGACTGATATAAAAATTATTTTTTAAGGTCAACATCATGAAAAATTATTTATTATTATAAATTATCTTTGAATATTTAGTTGATGATTTGAATAGAAGACATACGATTTCATTGAAACATTTTTATGCATCAACACATAAAGAAAACATTTTTGTTTTACGACAAGTAGGAATCTCTTAAAAATCTTTCATTAGCGTCACTAAACAAATGACGAGACATTTAACTACATTTTTCATATTGATAATTTCTTCAACTTAGATTCGAAAGCAATTCAAAATGATTCAACATCATCAGCATGAGACTGAGTTTTAAGATTACCAACTTTGTCAATGTACATAAGAAATTTTTGTACATTTGAATATTTAGCTGATCATTTGAGAAAGGCATACACTTTTATTCAATCATTTTTATCCATCGAGTCAAAGATGAAAGAATGATTTTTATTTCATAGACAGTAAGAGTCTTTCAAAATTCTTTCATTAGCGTCACTAAACAAATGACGAGACATTTTGCTACCATAACTTCACTTTTGTTTCGAAAGCAATTCAAAATTATTCAACACAGTAAAGTTCTTTTTCAAAACATCAACATTGATTTTTCAGTCAAACTGATATAAAAATATTTTTTTAAGATCAACATCATGAAAAAGTATTTAGAAATTTTCCTTGAATATTTAGATGATGATTTTAGAAAGACATATACTTTTATTGATTCATTTTTATGCAGCGAGTCAAAGATTAAACAATCATTTTTATTTCATAGACAGTAAGAGTCTTTCAAAATTCTTTCATTAGCGTCACTAAACAAATGACGAGACATTTTGCTACCATAACTTCACTTTTGTTTCGAAAGCAATTCAAAATTATTCAACACAGTAAAGTTCTTTTTCAAAACATCAACATTGATTTTTCAGTCAGACTGATTTAAAAATAATTTTTTAAGATCAGACATCATGAAAAATGTATTTGTCGATTTACATTACAAATTTACTTTGAATATTTAGATGATGATTTGAACAGAAGACATAAGTTTTCATTGAAACATTTTTATGCATCGACACATAAAGAAAACATTTTTATTTTAGGACAAGTAGGAATCTCTTAAAATTCTTTCATTAGCGTCACTAAACAAATGACGAGACATTTAACAACATTTTTCATACTGATAATTTCTTCAACTTAGATTCGAAAGCAATTCAAAATGATTCAACATCATCAACATGAGACTGAGTTTTAAGATTACCAACTTTGTCAATGTACATAAGAAATTTTTGTACATTTGAATATTTAGCTGATCATTTGAGAAAGGCATACACTTTTATTCAATCATTTTTATCCATCGAGTCAAAGATGAAAGAATGATTTTTATTTCATAGACAGTAAGAGTCTTTCAAAATTCTTTCATTAGCGTCACTAAACAAATGACGAGACATTTTTCTACCATAACTTTACTTTTGTTTCGAAAGCATATTCATAATGATTCAACACAGTAAAGTTCTTCTTCAAAACATCAACATTGATTTTTCAGTCAGACTGATTTAAAAATAATTTTTTAATATCAACATCATGAAAAAGTATTTGTCGTTTTACATTACAAATTTTCTTTGAAAATTTAGATGATGATTTGAATAGAAGACATACGTTTTCATTGAAACATTTTTATGCATCGACTCATAAAGAAAACAATTTTATTTTAGTACAAATAGGAATCTTTTAAAATTCTTTCATTAGCGTCACTAAACAAATGACGAGCCATTTTGCTACCATAATTTCATTTTCAAAGCAATTCAAAATATTTCAACACAGTAAAGTTCTTCTTCAAAACATCAACATTGATTTTTCAGTCAGACTGATTTAAAAATAATTTTTTAAGATCAACATCATGAAAAAGTATTTAAAATTTTCTTTCAATATTTACATGATGATGAGTTGAGAAAGACATACACTTTTATTGAATCATTTTTATTCATCGAGTCAAAGATTAAACAATGATTTCTGTTTCATAGACAGTAAGAATCTTTCAAAATTCTTTCATTAGCGTCACTAAACAAATGACGAGACATTTTTCTACTATAATTTCATTTTCATTTCCAAAGCAACTCAAAATATTTCAACATAGTAAAGTTCTTCTTCAAAACATCAATTCAACAACATTGATTTTTCAATCAAACTGATTTAAAAATAATTTTTTAAGATCAACATCATGAAAAAGTATTTAAAATTTTCTTTCAATATTTAGATGATAATTTGAGAAAGACATAGACTTTTATCGAAGCATTTTTATTCATCGAGTCAAAGATTAAACAATGATTTTTGTTTCATAGACAGTAGGAATCTTTCAAAATTCTTTCATTAGCGTCACTAAACAAATGACGAGACATTTTGCTACTATAATTTCATTTTCATTTCCAAAAGCAATTCAAAATATTTCAACACAGTAAAGTTCTTCTTCAAAACATCAACATTGATTTTTCAGTTAGACTGACTTAAAAATAATTTTTTTAAATCAACATCATGAAAAAGTATTTAGAAATTTTCTTTCAATATTTAGATGATGATTTGAACAGAAGACATACGACTTCATTGAATCATTTTTATACATCGACAATAAAGTAAAGAATTTTGCAATCTCTTAAATTTCTTTCATTAGCGTCACTAAATATATGACGAGACATTTTGATACCACCAAAAGGAAATTAATATAAGTCCAGCCGTTTAAACACATACATTTTTGATTCTAATAATTTCTTTACCTTAGATTCGAATACAATTTAAAATGATTGTACCAACAATAAAGTCATCATTTTCATGTATCAAACTAAAAAGTAAAGAAACAATTTTATTTTAGAGACAACAAGAATCTCGAT
>CAKNFA010000111.1:0-20000 GCA_930367235.1 Sarcophaga rosellei | reverse complement strand
AACAGTAAATGTCATGCTCTTCTAGCCCATCTACCATATCTCTCTTCGAAAGACTTCCATGGTAGTACGACTATAAAACAGAAAAGAAAACTCTTCCGATATCTCTCGACGGCTTCTTTATGGTCGTTCCTGTTGCCAGGATGAGCACAAGGCCCATATTTATTAACAAACGGATACTCAACAGGTTACGGAATTGGAACCGTATTCCCTTTCGTTCAAAATTATTCAAGTGTTTAATTACTAAATAATCAAATTAAATTATTTTTCATTATAACTTGAAAATTTTCGGCTTTCGCCTTGAACTTAGGACCGACTAACTCGTGATCAACCACTGTTCACACGAAACCCTTCTCCACTTCAGTCCTCCAAGGTCTCATTCGATTATTTGCTACTACCACCAAGATCTGTACCAATGGCGGCTCCATGCAGGCTTGCGCCAAACACTTCCAAGCACACCATAGTACCCTCCTACTCACTAAAGTTTCAAAGTTTATAATCCAACCGAAATTGAACATAAACCATCTACTTTAGCGGTAATGTATAGGTATACAACTTAAGCGCCATCCATTTTAAGGGCTAGTTGCTTCGGCAGGTGAGTTGTTACACACTCCTTAGCGGATTACGACTTCCATGTCCACCGTCCTGCTGTTTTAAGCAACCAACGCCTTTCATGGTATCTGCATGAGTTGTTAATTTGGGCACCGTAACATTACGTTTGGTTCATCCCACAGCGCCAGTTCTGCTTACCAAAAGTGGCCCACTGGGCACATTATATCACAACCACAACCTTCATACCAAGAAAGGTGAGGTTCTTACCCATTTAAAGTTTGAGAATAGGTTAAGGTCGTTTCGACCCTAAGGCCTCTAATCATTCGCTTTACCAGATAAGATTATTTTACATAATTTTTAAATGCACCAGCTATCCTGAGGGAAACTTCGGAGGGAACCAGCTACTAGATGGTTCGATTGGTCTTTCGCCCCTATACTCAATTCTGACAATCGATTTGCACGTCAGAACTGTTTCGGTCTTCCATCAGGGTTTCCCCTGACTTCAACCTGATCAAGTATAGTTCACCATCTTTCGGGTCACAGCATATATGCTCAAGGTACGCTCTAGTTAGAGGTATAAATAATATAAATATTATTATACATAACTGTATAGAACGCCCCGGGATTGAATTAATAGACTATAAATAATCTAAAAACTAATCCCATTAAAGTTATGTTAATTTCGCTATTAGGTTTTGATACCCAATAACTTGCAAATATGTTAGACTCCTTGGTCCGTGTTTCAAGACGGGTCCCGAAGGTATCCTGAATCTTTCGCATTGTTAATCATATAAGTGCATATAATAAACATAAAAATCAATGATTAATATGCTATTATAAAATATAAATATTTAAGCACTATATACAATAAATCTATCAACACTTTATCAAATCAAGAGCATTTATTCTATGTTAAATTGCAAGCAAAATAATTTGAATAAACTTACGCATCATTGATCTTATGATAAATATATTTATGTTAATAGATTACAATGTCCGTTATAGAAAAAATGCACACCATTATTATAATATTATTAATATTAAAATCATAATGATGAATTTTCTATAATGGATATTCAGGTTCATCGGGCTTAACCTCTAAGCAGTTTCACGTACTATTTAACTCTCTATTCAGAGTTCTTTTCAACTTTCCCTCACGGTACTTGTTTACTATCGGTCTCATGGTTATATTTAGTTTTAGATGGAGTTTACCACCCACTTAGTGCTGCACTATCAAGCAACACGACTCTTTGGAAATGCCATCTAGTAATCATTAACGTTATACGGGCCTGGCACCCTCTATGGGTAAATGGCCTCATTTAAGAAGGACTTAAATCGTTAATTTCTCATACTAGAAATTTGACATTCCATACACTGCATCTCACATTTGCCATAAAGACAAAGTGACTTAGTGCTGAACTGATTTCTTTTCGCTCGCCGCTACTAAGAAAATCCTTGTTAGTTTCTTTTCCTCCCCTCATTAATATGCTTAAATTCAGGGGGTAATCCCATATGAGTTGAGGTTGTATAACAAATGTTAAAAAATTTCTTAAATACAAATAACCTCTGAATAAAATCATTTCTTTATTAATATATTTTAATAATAAAAAAAAAAAAATCCTTTTATTAAAGAGGCAATTCTAGTTCATAAAAATCATTTTATGCTAGACCTTCCTCAATAAAAAAAGAATTATATTATATACTTCTATGAATTATATAAATACTCTGATTTTATTCATTAGAGAGGTTTTGTATCTTTAGCTATTAGTATTATGAACACTTTATAAAGTATCCAGTAATACAATATGTGCTTTAAATTTATAAAATATATAAATTTATTAAGCAACTTATTTAGCATAGTCTTACAACCCTCAACCATATGTAGTCCAAGCAGCACTCTAATTAAAAATTAAAGTACATAACAGCATGGACTGCGATATGCGTTCAAAATGTCGATGTTCATGTGTCCTGCAGTTCACACGATGACGCACAGTTTGCTGCGTTCTTCATCGACCCATGAGCCAAGTGATCCACCGCTTAGAGTTAAAATTTTTGTTTTTATATAGCACGTCATAAATATATTTATTGAAAGAAATCAAAAATACACCAAAATTAAATTGGCATATATCAATTCCTTCAATAATTTATTTTATACATACAAAGTGTGTTGCGAATGTCTTAGTTCAAAATCTTCTCAAAAGAAAAGAAAAAGAACGAATTAACTTACATAAAAAAAGATTTATATAAGTACAACTATAATTGTATGTTTTGCAATGTATGAAAATATAATATAAATATTATATTCCCAGTACATCACTAAAATGTATATGGATTTATAAAAATTTACAAATCGCATAACATTTTTTTTTTTTCACTCCACATAAATCATTTCTACTCCACACAAAAATGATTTATTTTCACTCCACAAAACTATTTATTTATTTCCACTCCACAAAACTATTTTTCTTGAACCCAATTTTAATAATTGCTTTTAATATATAATAATAATTCTACCCACTCAGGATTTGTACTTTTAGCTTTTTTATATTGAATAATATAAGGAATACTATAAAACTCAATATCTTTTGTGTTTGTTACATCATGTGTAACTTAAGAAATTGCCCCAGGATTTCTTTTTGAATAAATGTATGTATTACATACATATATTTTTTGATCATTGATCAAAAAATTTTTTTTTTGTGTCAACTTCTGTGAAACATCCATAACACCCCAAACCAACTGGAAAAGGTATTATAGCGTTCACGTCCGAAGACATTTTTATATAGCAAGTCAGATAAGTTAAACTATGATTTATAAATTCATATAAATCATAATTTATTTATTTTATACATACAAAGTGTGTTGCGAATGTCTTAGTTCAAAATCTTTTCAAAAGAAAAGAAAAAGAACGAATTAACTTACATAAAAAAATATTTATATAAGTACAACTATAATTGTATGTTTTTCAATGTATGAGAGAATATAATAAATTATATTTCTCAAAACATTGAATAAGATATGCATTATTTTTTGTTTTTTGTATATTTATAAAATATATAAATATACATTTTTATTTAACGGGTAGGAACACATTAATGATCCTTCCGCAGGTTCACCTACGGAAACCTTGTTACGACTTTTACTTCCTCTAAATAATCAAGTTCGGTCAACTTTTGCGAAACATCCGTAACACGCAAGGCGTTACAGTGATCACGTCCGGAGACCTCACTAAATAATTCAATCGGTAGTAGCGACGGGCGGTGTGTACAAAGGGCAGGGACGTAATCAATGCGAGTTAATGACTCACACTTACTGGGAATTCCAAGTTCATGTGAACAGTTTCAGTTCACAATCCCAAGCATGAAAGTGGTTCAGCGGTTTACCCGGACCTCTCGGTCTAGGAAATACACGTTGATACTTTCATTGTAGCGCGCGTGCAGCCCAGGACATCTAAGGGCATCACAGACCTGTTATTGCTCAATCTCATTATTGCTAGACGCAATTTGTCCATTTAAGAAGCTAGTGTCCTTATAATGGGACAAACCAACAGGTACGGCTCCACCTTTATAAACACATTCAAACACTCACACATGTTACTGCATTCATGAATGAAGGCTATAAAAGCTTCAAACACCATAATCCTGAAAGCATCTATTTAATATATTTGAGTCTCGTTCGTTATCGGAATTAACCAGACAAATCACTCCACGAACTAAGAACGGCCATGCACCACCACCCATAGATTCGAGAAAGAGCTATCAATCTGTCTTACACGCTTATGTTCGGACCTGGTAAGTTTTCCCGTGTTGAGTCAAATTAAGCCGCAGGCTCCACTCCTGGTGGTGCCCTTCCGTCAATTCCTTTAAGTTTCAGCTTTGCAACCATACTTCCCCCGGAGCCCAAAAGCTTTGGTTTCCCGGGAAGCGACTGAGAGAGCCATAATAGTAGCTACACCCAATTGCTAGCTGGCATCGTTTATGGTTAGAACTAGGGCGGTATCTGATCGCCTTCGAACCTCTAACTTTCGTTCTTGATTAATGAAAACATCTTTGGCAAATGCTTTCGCTTAAGTTAGTCTTACGACGGTCCAAGAATTTCACCTCTCGCGTCGTAATACTAATGCCCCCAAACTGCTTCTATTAATCATTACCTCTTGATCTAAAAACCAATGAAAGTAGAACAGAGGTCTTATTTCATTATTCCATGCACAAAATATTCAGGCATTTGGAGCCTGCTTTAAGCACTCTAATTTGTTCAAAGTAATTGTACCGGCCTACAACAGCACGCAATGAAGAGCACTGAAGCAGGTTTAAATAGGAGGAATACATATAAATACAAGTATTTAATATATATAAGAACTCCACCGGTAATACGCTTACATACATAAGGTATAGTACAGACTACAATTATAGTTATACTACCCGTATGAAGCACAAGTTCAACTACGAACGTTTTAACCGCAACAACTTTAATATACGCTATTGGAGCTGGAGTTACCGCGGCTGCTGGCACCAGACTTGCCCTCCAATAGGTCCTTGTTAAAGGATTTAAAGTGTACTCATTCCAATTACAGGGCCTCTATAATGAGTCCTGTATTGTTATTTTTCGTCACTACCTCCCCGGGCTGGGAGTGGGTAATTTACGCGCCTGCTGCCTTCCTTAGATGTGGTAGCCGTTTCTCAGGCTCCCTCTCCGGAATCGAACCCTGATTCCCCGTTACCCGTTGCAACCATGGTAGTCCTAGATACTACCATCAAAAGTTGATAGGGCAGACATTTGAAAGATCTGTCGTCGGTACAAGACCATACGATCTGCAAGTTATCTAGAGTTCAACCATAATAACGATCTTGCGATCGCTTGGTTTTAGCCTAATAAAAGCACACGTCCCAAAGGTCCGTGTTTATAATGCATGTATTAGCTCTAGAATTACCACAGTTATCCAAGTAACTGTTAACGATCTAAGGAACCATAACTGATATAATGAGCCTTTTGCGGTTTCACTTTTAATTCGTGTGTACTTAGACATGCATGGCTTAATCTTTGAGACAAGCATATAACTACTGGCAGGATCAACCAGAATAATGTTATTTTTTAATTTTCATTAAGAAATGAAACGAAATCGGCCATAATTTAACAGCGCAATTTCGTCATTTCAATAATAAATTATATTTGCTACAATTTCATTTAACAATATTTTATTTCATTTACTTCTTTTACATCGCATCATATAATATTTTTCAATATATATGATTACTTTGATGTGAAATTAATAATTTGCACATTCTCGTAAAAGTTTCATTTTAAAAATTTTCAAAAAATACCAAATTGGTACACACGATTCAATGAAACTAAAAAATTCATTTTAGTTCCAGTTGAATCATAATGATGCCGCTCCTCACAACACACATTGTATATTATGAGAAGCCTCGTTCAAAATTTTTGTTAATACAAAAATTGAAGAGCAGCACGCAAAACACTTTGTATAAGACGAACTATTTTCACATTCAAAATAAATTGAATTGAAAATAATCCATCGTAAAAAAAAAAATTGATGAACTTATTTTTTTTCTCAAGATTCAAAATAAAAATATAAATTGAATTTGGCAATAATCCATCCGTTCGGTAAGGAATATGACGAACTATTTTCACAATCAAAATAAATTGACTTGAAAATAATCCATCGTCACAGTATATCAGTAATACATCTTGACGAACTATTCATCCACCGAAAAAGACAAATAATCCATCCACATTATCCAACGTGTCACAAGTAAACGTAAGTAAAAAATCACAAAAAATTTTTCTAAACCATTATAACTCATCAAAATGCCATCGAATACCATTAACACATAGTAATTCGACGAAATATTGCATTTGATAATATTTGCATTTTTGAAATCTCCACTAAATTTTTCGCTATTTTTACACATTTATGTGACATCTTATAGATGTTGCTATACAAATTCTCCGCCAATAGTAGTTTCAAATATACAAAAAAATTAATAATTCATGTTTGAGCCCAAATTTAATGGAATGTTTATACACAATTATGATTTAATCTTAGGGAAGATGATTGAATATATTATAATATTAATTTATATTGAAAATATAATGAAATTAAAGAGGTTTTTTGTTAATTTCCGTACATTACAAATAAGTTAAATTAAGAATCGTTAATATTTGATATTTCAGAAAAAATGCATATAAATTCATATTACAATTTACCCGATATATTTCGAATAAATGTATAATTATTAAGATATTTATAAACCTTTATATATATTACGGAAATAAATTAATTAATAAATTATTAATAACATATAACCATTTATATTAAACAATATCAACATTATTATATTATTATCAACACCTTCATTGACGTACATATAAATTATTTAGAAGATGATTTGAAAAGTAGACCGTACGATTTCATTGAATAATTTTTATTCATCGAGTCAATATTTAAACAATGATTTTTGTTTCATAGACAATAAGAGTCTTTCAAAATTCTTTCATTAGCGTCACTAAACAAATGACGAGACATTTTGCTATCATAATTTCATTTTCATTTCCAAAGCAATTCAACACAGTAAAGTTCCTCTTCAAGACATCAATTCAATAACATTGATTTTTCAGTCAAACTGATATAAAAATATTTTTTTAAGATCAACATCATGAAAAAGTATTTAGAAATTTTCCTTGAATATTTAGATGATGATTTTAGAAAGACATATACTTTTATTGATACATTTTTATGCATCGAGTCAAAGATTAAACAATGATTTTTATTTCATAGACAGTAAGAGTCTTTCAAAATTCTTTCATTAGCGTCACTAAACAAATGACGAGACATTTTGCTACCATAACTTCACTTTTGTTTCGAAAGCAATTCAAAATGATTCAACACAGTAAAGTTCTTCTTCAAAACATCAACATTGATTTTTCAGTCAGACTGATATAAAAATTATTTTTTAAGGTCAACATCATGAAAAATTATTTATTATTATAAATTATCTTTGAATATTTAGTTGATGATTTGAATAGAAGACATACGATTTCATTGAAACATTTTTATGCATCAACACATAAAGAAAACATTTTTGTTTTACGACAAGTAGGAATCTCTTAAAAATCTTTCATTAGCGTCACTAAACAAATGACGAGACATTTAACTACATTTTTCATATTGATAATTTCTTCAACTTAGATTCGAAAGCAATTCAAAATGATTCAACATCATCAGCATGAGACTGAGTTTTAAGATTACCAACTTTGTCAATGTACATAAGAAATTTTTGTACATTTGAATATTTAGCTGATCATTTGAGAAAGGCATACACTTTTATTCAATCATTTTTATCCATCGAGTCAAAGATGAAAGAATGATTTTTATTTCATAGACAGTAAGAGTCTTTCAAAATTCTTTCATTAGCGTCACTAAACAAATGACGAGACATTTTGCTACCATAACTTCACTTTTGTTTCGAAAGCAATTCAAAATTATTCAACACAGTAAAGTTCTTTTTCAAAACATCAACATTGATTTTTCAGTCAAACTGATATAAAAATATTTTTTTAAGATCAACATCATGAAAAAGTATTTAGAAATTTTCCTTGAATATTTAGATGATGATTTTAGAAAGACATATACTTTTATTGATACATTTTTATGCATCGAGTCAAAGATTAAACAATGATTTTTATTTCATAGACAGTAAGAGTCTTTCAAAATTCTTTCATTAGCGTCACTAAACAAATGACGAGACATTTTGCTACCATAACTTCACTTTTGTTTCGAAAGCAATTCAAAATGATTCAACACAGTAAAGTTCTTCTTCAAAACATCAACATTGATTTTTCAGTCAGACTGATATAAAAATTATTTTTTAAGGTCAACATCATGAAAAATTATTTATTATTATAAATTATCTTTGAATATTTAGTTGATGATTTGAATAGAAGACATACGATTTCATTGAAACATTTTTATGCATCAACACATAAAGAAAACATTTTTGTTTTACGACAAGTAGGAATCTCTTAAAAATCTTTCATTAGCGTCACTAAACAAATGACGAGACATTTAACTACATTTTTCATATTGATAATTTCTTCAACTTAGATTCGAAAGCAATTCAAAATGATTCAACATCATCAGCATGAGACTGAGTTTTAAGATTACCAACTTTGTCAATGTACATAAGAAATTTTTGTACATTTGAATATTTAGCTGATCATTTGAGAAAGGCATACACTTTTATTCAATCATTTTTATCCATCGAGTCAAAGATGAAAGAATGATTTTTATTTCATAGACAGTAAGAGTCTTTCAAAATTCTTTCATTAGCGTCACTAAACAAATGACGAGACATTTTGCTACCATAACTTCACTTTTGTTTCGAAAGCAATTCAAAATTATTCAACACAGTAAAGTTCTTTTTCAAAACATCAACATTGATTTTTCAGTCAAACTGATATAAAAATATTTTTTTAAGATCAACATCATGAAAAAGTATTTAGAAATTTTCCTTGAATATTTAGATGATGATTTTAGAAAGACATATACTTTTATTGATTCATTTTTATGCAGCGAGTCAAAGATTAAACAATCATTTTTATTTCATAGACAGTAAGAGTCTTTCAAAATTCTTTCATTAGCGTCACTAAACAAATGACGAGACATTTTGCTACCATAACTTCACTTTTGTTTCGAAAGCAATTCAAAATTATTCAACACAGTAAAGTTCTTTTTCAAAACATCAACATTGATTTTTCAGTCAGACTGATTTAAAAATAATTTTTTAAGATCAGACATCATGAAAAATGTATTTGTCGATTTACATTACAAATTTACTTTGAATATTTAGATGATGATTTGAACAGAAGACATAAGTTTTCATTGAAACATTTTTATGCATCGACACATAAAGAAAACATTTTTATTTTAGGACAAGTAGGAATCTCTTAAAATTCTTTCATTAGCGTCACTAAACAAATGACGAGACATTTAACAACATTTTTCATACTGATAATTTCTTCAACTTAGATTCGAAAGCAATTCAAAATGATTCAACATCATCAACATGAGACTGAGTTTTAAGATTACCAACTTTGTCAATGTACATAAGAAATTTTTGTACATTTGAATATTTAGCTGATCATTTGAGAAAGGCATACACTTTTATTCAATCATTTTTATCCATCGAGTCAAAGATGAAAGAATGATTTTTATTTCATAGACAGTAAGAGTCTTTCAAAATTCTTTCATTAGCGTCACTAAACAAATGACGAGACATTTTTCTACCATAACTTTACTTTTGTTTCGAAAGCATATTCATAATGATTCAACACAGTAAAGTTCTTCTTCAAAACATCAACATTGATTTTTCAGTCAGACTGATTTAAAAATAATTTTTTAATATCAACATCATGAAAAAGTATTTGTCGTTTTACATTACAAATTTTCTTTGAAAATTTAGATGATGATTTGAATAGAAGACATACGTTTTCATTGAAACATTTTTATGCATCGACTCATAAAGAAAACAATTTTATTTTAGTACAAATAGGAATCTTTTAAAATTCTTTCATTAGCGTCACTAAACAAATGACGAGCCATTTTGCTACCATAATTTCATTTTCAAAGCAATTCAAAATATTTCAACACAGTAAAGTTCTTCTTCAAAACATCAACATTGATTTTTCAGTCAGACTGATTTAAAAATAATTTTTTAAGATCAACATCATGAAAAAGTATTTAAAATTTTCTTTCAATATTTACATGATGATGAGTTGAGAAAGACATACACTTTTATTGAATCATTTTTATTCATCGAGTCAAAGATTAAACAATGATTTCTGTTTCATAGACAGTAAGAATCTTTCAAAATTCTTTCATTAGCGTCACTAAACAAATGACGAGACATTTTTCTACTATAATTTCATTTTCATTTCCAAAGCAACTCAAAATATTTCAACATAGTAAAGTTCTTCTTCAAAACATCAATTCAACAACATTGATTTTTCAATCAAACTGATTTAAAAATAATTTTTTAAGATCAACATCATGAAAAAGTATTTAAAATTTTCTTTCAATATTTAGATGATAATTTGAGAAAGACATAGACTTTTATCGAAGCATTTTTATTCATCGAGTCAAAGATTAAACAATGATTTTTGTTTCATAGACAGTAGGAATCTTTCAAAATTCTTTCATTAGCGTCACTAAACAAATGACGAGACATTTTGCTACTATAATTTCATTTTCATTTCCAAAAGCAATTCAAAATATTTCAACACAGTAAAGTTCTTCTTCAAAACATCAACATTGATTTTTCAGTTAGACTGACTTAAAAATAATTTTTTTAAATCAACATCATGAAAAAGTATTTAGAAATTTTCTTTCAATATTTAGATGATGATTTGAACAGAAGACATACGACTTCATTGAATCATTTTTATACATCGACAATAAAGTAAAGAATTTTGCAATCTCTTAAATTTCTTTCATTAGCGTCACTAAATATATGACGAGACATTTTGATACCACCAAAAGGAAATTAATATAAGTCCAGCCGTTTAAACACATACATTTTTGATTCTAATAATTTCTTTACCTTAGATTCGAATACAATTTAAAATGATTGTACCAACAATAAAGTCATCATTTTCATGTATCAAACTAAAAAGTAAAGAAACAATTTTATTTTAGAGACAACAAGAATCTCGATATAATCCATTCATTCATTCATTCATATATTATATATATATATATATATATACGTCACTAAATAAATGACGAGACATTTGGCTACCGTGGGAGAGTCATAGTAACTTATAATTTTTTCAATGCCTTCCCAGAGCATTGAAAATAAATTAAATTGTACTTAAAACAAATATAAATGAATCAATATATATATAAATGTTTTTCAGTACAATTTAATTTATGCAACAACACAAGAGTATATTTGAAACCATCATCATCTATCTCTATTATATATCTTAATGTAAAATTTATATATTTTAAAAATGTATATATGAAGATGATGACAATTTAAATATACTCTCATATGTTGCTTTTCCCCCCTTGGGGGGAATAATAAACACTTTATATGTAAATAACATACAAAGTGTTTGCAAGCAATTTTAAAAAATATAATTAATTATATTTTTTGATTATTATAATATATATAAAAATCATATAATATTAAATATTACATGATTTATATATATTTTATTTAAAAAATGATCAATCATATCATATAAAATATAATATGATCGAATCGTCAAGCTAAGGATGAGCTTCAGTGGATCGCAGTATGGCAGCTGCTCTACCACTTACAACACCTTGCCCGTTACAAAAGTCGTTTACAATTGATTCTAGGCACTGTCATTGTATTAAATAATGTTTTTATAAGTAACTAGCGCGGCGTACAGGTGATAGTATCCTCCCATACTTGCTATGTTACAAATAACATTGGCATCACAATCCATTGTCGTTTACCAAAAGCAAACTTTAAATGGTTTAAGAGCCATACAATGCAATTGCCCCATTATTTATCATTGCAGTCCAGCTTGGATACGACCTTAGAGGCGTTCAGGCATAATCCAACGGACGTAGCGTCATACCACTGTTCGCTCGAACAAGTATTGTGCCATAGGTCCGTACCTGCGGTTCCTCTCGTACTACGCAGGAATGCTGTCGCAACAACATATTGTCATTAGTAGGGTAAAACTAACCTGTCTCACGACGGTCTAAACCCAGCTCACGTTCCCTTGCATGGGTGAACAATC
Organism: Sarcophaga rosellei; assembly: GCA_930367235.1. Classification (NCBI taxonomy): domain Eukaryota; kingdom Metazoa; phylum Arthropoda; class Insecta; order Diptera; family Sarcophagidae; genus Sarcophaga; species Sarcophaga rosellei. Next base: position 7,658 of record CAKNFA010000111.1, on the reverse strand, counting down.
CAACGCTTGGTGAATTTTGCTTCACAATGATAGGAAGAGCCGACATCGAAGGATCAAAAAGCGACGTCGCTATGAACGCTTGGCCGCCACAAGCCAGTTATCCCATGTGGTAACTTTTCTGACACCTCTTGTTAAAAACTCCTTAAACCAAAAGGATCGATAGGCCGAGCTTTTGCTGTCCCTGTGTGTACTGAACACCGAGATCAAGTCAGCATTTGCCCTTTTGCTCTATGTGTGGTTTCTGTCCGCACTGAGCTGGCCTTGGGACACCTCCGTTATTATTTGAGAGATGTACCGCCCCAGTCAAACTCCCTACCTGGCAATGTCCTTGAATTGGATCATACCTGAGTATTGGGAGTTATACCAAATTTCAAATATTGACAATAGCACCGAAATGCCATCATCTCATTAAAATTTGTTTACAATTATATAACAAACTCTTAGTACTTTGATCAAGAAGCTTGCATCATAACCCAATACCATAAGATATATAAATATATCCGTATAATGGCTAAGAAATGATACACGTTCCACTTAATCAAGTAAGTAAGGAAACAATAAGAGTAGTGGTATTTCATTGGTGACAAAGGCCCCGAAAGACCAGTATCTCCCACTTATGCTACACCTCTTATGTCTCCTTACACTGCCAGATTAGAGTCAAGCTCAACAGGGTCTTCTTTCCCCGCTAATTATTCCAAGCCCGTTCCCTTGGCTGTGGTTTCGCTAGATAGTAGATAGGGACAGTAGGAATCTCGTTAATCCATTCATGCGCGTCACTAATTAGATGACGAGGCATTTGGCTACCTTAAGAGAGTCATAGTTACTCCCGCCGTTTACCCGCGCTTACTTGAATTTCTTCACTTTGACATTCAGAGCACTGGGCAGAAATCACATTGTGTCAACACCCGTTAGGGCCATCACAATGCTTTGTTTTAATTAGACAGTCGGATTCCCCAAGTCCGTGCCAGTTCTGAATTGATTGTTAATTGATAGTCGTTATAATTTAAAAGGAATATATCTTGCGATAATTCCCTAAAAATTTTAGCAAGAAAGTTCCACAATTGGCTACGTAACTACTATCCGAGGAACAAGATCCGAAAATCTCTATTTACCCAGAACGAGTACATAAACCATGTTATTGCTTCCCAATCAAGCCCGACTATCTCAATCTTCAGAGCCAATCCTTATCCCGAAGTTACGGATCTAATTTGCCGACTTCCCTTACCTACATTATTCTATCGACTAGAGACTCTTCACCTTGGAGACCAGCTGCGGATATTGGTACGGCCTGTTGAGAAGTTTGCGTGACCCCACCATAAATTTTCAAGGTCCGAGGAGAAAATATCGACACAACAGTAAATGTCATGCTCTTCTAGCCCATCTACCATATCTCTCTTCGAAAGACTTCCATGGTAGTACGACTATAAAACAGAAAAGAAAACTCTTCCGATATCTCTCGACGGCTTCTTTATGGTCGTTCCTGTTGCCAGGATGAGCACAAGGCCCATATTTATTAACAAACGGATACTCAACAGGTTACGGAATTGGAACCGTATTCCCTTTCGTTCAAAATTATTCAAGTGTTTAATTACTAAATAATCAAATTAAATTATTTTTCATTATAACTTGAAAATTTTCGGCTTTCGCCTTGAACTTAGGACCGACTAACTCGTGATCAACCACTGTTCACACGAAACCCTTCTCCACTTCAGTCCTCCAAGGTCTCATTCGATTATTTGCTACTACCCACCAAGATCTGTACCAATGGCGGCTCCATGCAGGCTTGCGCCAAACACTTCCAAGCACACCATAGTACCCTCCTACTCACTAAAGTTTCAAAGTTTATAATCCAACCGAAATTGAACATAAACCATCTACTTTAGCGGTAATGTATAGGTATACAACTTAAGCGCCATCCATTTTAAGGGCTAGTTGCTTCGGCAGGTGAGTTGTTACACACTCCTTAGCGGATTACGACTTCCATGTCCACCGTCCTGCTGTTTTAAGCAACCAACGCCTTTCATGGTATCTGCATGAGTTGTTAATTTGGGCACCGTAACATTACGTTTGGTTCATCCCACAGCGCCAGTTCTGCTTACCAAAAGTGGCCCACTGGGCACATTATATCACAACCACAACCTTCATACCAAGAAAGGTGAGGTTCTTACCCATTTAAAGTTTGAGAATAGGTTAAGGTCGTTTCGACCCTAAGGCCTCTAATCATTCGCTTTACCAGATAAGATTATTTTACATAATTTTTAAATGCACCAGCTATCCTGAGGGAAACTTCGGAGGGAACCAGCTACTAGATGGTTCGATTGGTCTTTCGCCCCTATACTCAATTCTGACAATCGATTTGCACGTCAGAACTGTTTCGGTCTTCCATCAGGGTTTCCCCTGACTTCAACCTGATCAAGTATAGTTCACCATCTTTCGGGTCACAGCATATATGCTCAAGGTACGCTCTAGTTAGAGGTATAAATAATATAAATATTATTATACATAACTGTATAGAACGCCCCGGGATTGAATTAATAGACTATAAATAATCTAAAAACTAATCCCATTAAAGTTATGTTAATTTCGCTATTAGGTTTTGATACCCAATAACTTGCAAATATGTTAGACTCCTTGGTCCGTGTTTCAAGACGGGTCCCGAAGGTATCCCTGAATCTTTCGCATTGTTAATCATATAAGTGCATATAATAAACATAAAAATCAATGATTAATATGCTATTATAAAATATAAATATTTAAGCACTATATACAATAAATCTATCAACACTTTATCAAATCAAGAGCATTTATTCTATGTTAAATTGCAAGCAAAATAATTTGAATAAACTTACGCATCATTGATCTTATGATAAATATATTTATGTTAATAGATTACAATGTCCGTTATAGAAAAAATGCACACCATTATTATAATATTATTAATATTAAAATCATAATGATGAATTTTCTATAATGGATATTCAGGTTCATCGGGCTTAACCTCTAAGCAGTTTCACGTACTATTTAACTCTCTATTCAGAGTTCTTTTCAACTTTCCCTCACGGTACTTGTTTACTATCGGTCTCATGGTTATATTTAGTTTTAGATGGAGTTTACCACCCACTTAGTGCTGCACTATCAAGCAACACGACTCTTTGGAAATGCCATCTAGTAATCATTAACGTTATACGGGCCTGGCACCCTCTATGGGTAAATGGCCTCATTTAAGAAGGACTTAAATCGTTAATTTCTCATACTAGAAATTTGACATTCCATACACTGCATCTCACATTTGCCATAAAGACAAAGTGACTTAGTGCTGAACTGATTTCTTTTCGCTCGCCGCTACTAAGAAAATCCTTGTTAGTTTCTTTTCCTCCCCTCATTAATATGCTTAAATTCAGGGGGTAATCCCATATGAGTTGAGGTTGTATAACAAATGTTAAAAAATTTCTTAAATACAAATAACCTCTGAATAAAATCATTTCTTTATTAATATATTTTAATAATAAAAAAAAAAAAATCCTTTTATTAAAGAGGCAATTCTAGTTCATAAAAATCATTTTATGCTAGACCTTCCTCAATAAAAAAAGAATTATATTATATACTTCTATGAATTATATAAATACTCTGATTTTATTCATTAGAGAGGTTTTGTATCTTTAGCTATTAGTATTATGAACACTTTATAAAGTATCCAGTAATACAATATGTGCTTTAAATTTATAAAATATATAAATTTATTAAGCAACTTATTTAGCATAGTCTTACAACCCTCAACCATATGTAGTCCAAGCAGCCACTCTAATTAAAAAATTAAAGTACATAACAGCATGGACTGCGATATGCGTTCAAAATGTCGATGTTCATGTGTCCTGCAGTTCACACGATGACGCACAGTTTGCTGCGTTCTTCATCGACCCATGAGCCAAGTGATCCACCGCTTAGAGTTAAAATTTTTTGTTTTTATATAGCACGTCATAAATATATTTATTGAAAGAAATCAAAAATACACCAAAATTAAATTGGCATATATCAATTCCTTCAATAATTTATTTTATACATACAAAGTGTGTTGCGAATGTCTTAGTTCAAAATCTTCTCAAAAGAAAAGAAAAAGAACGAATTAACTTACATAAAAAAAAGATTTATATAAGTACAACTATAATTGTATGTTTTGCAATGTATGAAAATATAATATAAATATTATATTCCCAGTACATCACTAAAATGTATATGGATTTATAAAAATTTACAAATCGCATAACATTTTTTTTTTTTTCACTCCACATAAATCATTTCTACTCCACACAAAAATGATTTATTTTCACTCCACAAAACTATTTATTTATTTCCACTCCACAAAACTATTTTTCTTGAACCCAATTTTAATAATTGCTTTTAATATATAATAATAATTCTACCCACTCAGGATTTGTACTTTTAGCTTTTTTATATTGAATAATATAAGGAATACTATAAAACTCAATATCTTTTGTGTTTGTTACATCATGTGTAACTTAAGAAATTGCCCCAGGATTTCTTTTTGAATAAATGTATGTATTACATACATATATTTTTTTGATCATTGATCAAAAATTTTTTTTTTTGTGTCAACTTCTGTGAAACATCCATAACACCCCAAACCAACTGGAAAAGGTATTATAGCGTTCACGTCCGAAGACATTTTTATATAGCAAGTCAGATAAGTTAAACTATGATTTATAAATTCATATAAATCATAATTTATTTATTTTATACATACAAAGTGTGTTGCGAATGTCTTAGTTCAAAATCTTTTCAAAAGAAAAGAAAAAGAACGAATTAACTTACATAAAAAAATATTTATATAAGTACAACTATAATTGTATGTTTTTCAATGTATGAGAGAATATAATAAATTATATTTCTCAAAACATTGAATAAGATATGCATTATTTTTTGTTTTTTGTATATTTATAAAATATATAAATATACATTTTTATTTAACGGGTAGGAACACATTAATGATCCTTCCGCAGGTTCACCTACGGAAACCTTGTTACGACTTTTACTTCCTCTAAATAATCAAGTTCGGTCAACTTTTGCGAAACATCCGTAACACGCAAGGCGTTACAGTGATCACGTCCGGAGACCTCACTAAATAATTCAATCGGTAGTAGCGACGGGCGGTGTGTACAAAGGGCAGGGACGTAATCAATGCGAGTTAATGACTCACACTTACTGGGAATTCCAAGTTCATGTGAACAGTTTCAGTTCACAATCCCAAGCATGAAAGTGGTTCAGCGGTTTACCCGGACCTCTCGGTCTAGGAAATACACGTTGATACTTTCATTGTAGCGCGCGTGCAGCCCAGGACATCTAAGGGCATCACAGACCTGTTATTGCTCAATCTCATTATTGCTAGACGCAATTTGTCCATTTAAGAAGCTAGTGTCCTTATAATGGGACAAACCAACAGGTACGGCTCCACCTTTATAAACACATTCAAACACTCACACATGTTACTGCATTCATGAATGAAGGCTATAAAAGCTTCAAACACCATAATCCTGAAAGCATCTATTTAATATATTTGAGTCTCGTTCGTTATCGGAATTAACCAGACAAATCACTCCACGAACTAAGAACGGCCATGCACCACCACCCATAGATTCGAGAAAGAGCTATCAATCTGTCTTACACGCTTATGTTCGGACCTGGTAAGTTTTCCCGTGTTGAGTCAAATTAAGCCGCAGGCTCCACTCCTGGTGGTGCCCTTCCGTCAATTCCTTTAAGTTTCAGCTTTGCAACCATACTTCCCCCGGAGCCCAAAAGCTTTGGTTTCCCGGGAAGCGACTGAGAGAGCCATAATAGTAGCTACACCCAATTGCTAGCTGGCATCGTTTATGGTTAGAACTAGGGCGGTATCTGATCGCCTTCGAACCTCTAACTTTCGTTCTTGATTAATGAAAACATCTTTGGCAAATGCTTTCGCTTAAGTTAGTCTTACGACGGTCCAAGAATTTCACCTCTCGCGTCGTAATACTAATGCCCCCAAACTGCTTCTATTAATCATTACCTCTTGATCTAAAAACCAATGAAAGTAGAACAGAGGTCTTATTTCATTATTCCATGCACAAAATATTCAGGCATTTGGAGCCTGCTTTAAGCACCTCTAATTTGTTCAAAGTAATTGTACCGGCCTACAACAGCACGCAATGAAGAGCACTGAAGCAGGTTTAAATAGGAGGAATACATATAAATACAAGTATTTAATATATATAAGAACTCCACCGGTAATACGCTTACATACATAAGGTATAGTACAGACTACAATTATAGTTATACTACCCGTATGAAGCACAAGTTCAACTACGAACGTTTTAACCGCAACAACTTTAATATACGCTATTGGAGCTGGAGTTACCGCGGCTGCTGGCACCAGACTTGCCCTCCAATAGGTCCTTGTTAAAGGATTTAAAGTGTACTCATTCCAATTACAGGGCCTCTATAATGAGTCCTGTATTGTTATTTTTCGTCACTACCTCCCCGGGCTGGGAGTGGGTAATTTACGCGCCTGCTGCCTTCCTTAGATGTGGTAGCCGTTTCTCAGGCTCCCTCTCCGGAATCGAACCCTGATTCCCCGTTACCCGTTGCAACCATGGTAGTCCTAGATACTACCATCAAAAGTTGATAGGGCAGACATTTGAAAGATCTGTCGTCGGTACAAGACCATACGATCTGCAAGTTATCTAGAGTTCAACCATAATAACGATCTTGCGATCGCTTGGTTTTAGCCTAATAAAAGCACACGTCCCAAAGGTCCGTGTTTATAATGCATGTATTAGCTCTAGAATTACCACAGTTATCCCAAGTAACTGTTAACGATCTAAGGAACCATAACTGATATAATGAGCCTTTTGCGGTTTCACTTTTAATTCGTGTGTACTTAGACATGCATGGCTTAATCTTTGAGACAAGCATATAACTACTGGCAGGATCAACCAGAATAATGTTATTTTTTAATTTTCATTAAGAAATGAAACGAAATCGGCCATAATTTAACAGCGCAATTTCGTCATTTCAATAATAAATTATATTTGCTACAATTTCATTTAACAATATTTTATTTCATTTACTTCTTTTACATCGCATCATATAATATTTTTCAATATATATGATTACTTTGATGTGAAATTAATAATTTGCACATTCTCGTAAAAGTTTCATTTTAAAAATTTTCAAAAAATACCAAATTGGTACACACGATTCAATGAAACTAAAAAATTCATTTTAGTTCCAGTTGAATCATAATGATGCCGCTCCTCACAACACACATTGTATATTATGAGAAGCCTCGTTCAAAATTTTTGTTAATACAAAAATTGAAGAGCAGCACGCAAAACACTTTGTATAAGACGAACTATTTTCACATTCAAAATAAATTGAATTGAAAATAATCCATCGTAAAAAAAAAAATTGATGAACTTATTTTTTTTCTCAAGATTCAAAATAAAAATATAATTGAATTTGGCAATAATCCATCCGTTCGGTAAGGAATATGACGAACTATTTTCACAATCAAAATAAATTGACTTGAAAATAATCCATCGTCACAGTATATCAGTAATACATCTTGACGAACTATTCATCCACCGAAAAAGACAAATAATCCATCC
>CAKNFA010000110.1:0-40000 GCA_930367235.1 Sarcophaga rosellei | reverse complement strand
ATAGATAGAATAGAATAGATTAGAATAGAATAGAATAGAATAGAATAGAATAGAATAGAATAGAATTAGAATAAATAGAATAGAATAGATAGAATAGAATAGAATAGATTAGAATAGAATAGAATAGAATAGAATAGAATAGAATTAGAATAGAATAGAAATAGAATAGAATAGAATAGAATAGAATAGAATAGAATAGAATAGAATAGAATAGAATAGAATAGAATAGAATAGAATATAGAAAGAATAGAATATGAATAGAATAGAATAGAATAGAATAGAATAGAATAGAATAGAATAGAATAGAATAGAATAGAATAGAATAGAATAGAATAGAATAGAATAGAATAGAATAGAATAGAATAGAATAGAATAGAATAGAATAGAATAGAATAGAATAGAATAGAATAGAATAGAATAGAATAGAATAGAATAGAATAGAATAGAATAGAATTAGAATAGAATAGAATAGAATAGAATAGAATAGAATAGAATAGAATAGAATAGAATAGAATAGAATAGAATAGAATAGAATAGAATAGAATAGAATAGAATAGAATAGATAGAATAGAATAGAATAGAATAGAATAGAATAGAATAGAATAGAATAGAATAGAATAGAATAGAATAGAATAGAATAGAATAGAATAGAATAGAATAGAATAGAATAGAATAGAATAGAATAGAATAGAATAGAATAGAATAGAATAAATAGAATAGAATAGAATAGAATAGAATAGAATAGAATAGAATAGAATAGAATAGAATAGAATAGAATAGAATAGAATTGAATAGAATAGAATAGAATAGAATAGATAGATAGAATAGAATAGAATAGAATAGATAAGAATAGAATAGAATAGAATAGATAAGAATAGAATAGATAAGAATAGAATAGATAAGAATAGAATAGAATAGAATAGAATAGATAGAATAGAATAGAATAGAATAGATAGAATAGAATAGAATAGAATGAATAGAATAGAATAGAATAGAATAGAATAGAATAGAATAGAATAGAATAGAATAATAGATTAGAATAGAATAGAATAGAATAGAATAGAATAGAATAGAATTAGAATAGAATAGAATAGAATAGAATAGAATAGAATAGAATAGAATAGAATAGAATAGAATAGAATAGAATAGAATAGAATAGTAATAGAATAGAATAATAGAATAGAATAGAATAGAATAGAATAGAATAGAATAGAAGAGAATAGAATAGAATAGAATAGAATAGAATAGAATAATAGAATAGAATAGAATAGAATAGAATAGAATAGAATAGAATAGAATAGAATAGAATAGAGAATAGAATAGAATAGAATAGAATAGAATAGAATAGAATAGAATAGAATAGAATAGAATAGAATAGAATAGAATAGAATAGAATAGAATAGAATAGAATAGAATAGAATAGAATAGAATAGAATAGAATAGAATAGAATAGAATAGAATAGAATAGAATAGAATAGAATAGAATAGAATAGAATAGAATAGAATAGAATAGAATAGAATAGAATAGAATAGAATAGAATAGAATAGAATAGAATAGTATAGAATAGAATAGAATAAATAGAATAGAATAGAATAGAATAGAATAAATAGAATAGAATTAGAATAGAATAGAATAGAATAGAATAGAATAGAATAGATTAGAATAGAATAGAATAGAATTTAATAGAATAGAATAGAATAGAATAGAATAGAATAGAATAGAATAGAATAGAATAGAATAGAATAGAATAGAATAGAATAGAATAGAATAGAATAGAATAAATAGAATTAGAATAGAATAGAATAGAATAGAATAGAATAGAATAGAATAGAATAGAATAAGATAGAATAGAATAGAATAGAATAGAATAGATTTGAATAGAATAGAATAGATTAGAATAGAATAGAATAGAATAGAATAGAATAGAATAGAATAGAATAGAATAGAATAGAATAGAATAGAATAGAATTGAATAGAATAGAATAGAATAGAATAGAATAGAATAGAATAGAATAGAATAGAATAGAATAGAATAGAATAGAATAGAATAGAATAGAATAGAATAGAATAGAATAGAATAGAATAGAATAGAATAGAATAGAATAGAATAGAATAGAATAGAATAGAATAGAATAGAATAGAATAGAATAGAATAGAATAGAATAGAATAGAAGAGAATAGATAGAATAGATTGAATAATAGAATAGAATAGAATAGAATAGAATAGAATAGAATAGAATAGAATAGAATAGAATAGAATAGAATAGAATAGAATAGAATAGAATAGAATAGAATAGAATAGAGAGAATAGAATAGAATAGAATAGAATAGAATAGAATAGAATAGAATAGAATAGAATAGAATAGAATAGAATAGAATAGAATAGAATAGAATAGAATAGAATAGAATAGAATAGAATAGAATAGAATAGAATAGAATAGAATAGAATAGAATAGAATAGAATAGAATAGAATAGAATAGAATAGAATAGAATAGAATAGAATGAGATTAGAATAGAATAGAATAGAATAGAATAGAATAGAATAGAATAGATAGAATAGAATAGAATAGAATAGAATAGAATAGAATAGAAGAATAGAATAGAATAGATAGAATAGAATAGAATAGAGAATAGATAATAGAATAGAATAGAATAGAATAGAATAGAATAGAATAGAATAGAATAGAATATAGAATAGAATAGATTAGAATAAATAGAATAGAATAGATAGAATAGAATAGAATAGAATTAGAATAGAATAGAATAGAATAGAATAGAATAGAATAGAATAGAATAGAATAGAATAGAATAGAATAGAATAGAATAGAATAGAATAGAATAGAATAGAATAGAATAGAATAGAATAGAATAGAATAGAATAGAAGAATAGAATAGAATAGAATAGAATAGAATAGAATAGAATAGAATAGAATAGAATAGAATAGAATAGAATAGAATAGAATAGAATAATAGAATAGAATAGAATAGAATAGAATAGAATAGAATAGAATAGAATAGAATAGATAGAATAGAATAGAATAGAATAGAATAGAATAGAATAGAATAGAATAGAATAGAAATAGAATAGAATAGAATAGAATAGAATAGAATAGAGATAGAATAGAATAGAATAGAATAGAATAGAATAGAATAGAATAGAATAAATAGAATAGAATAGAATAGAATAGAATAGAATAGAATAGAATAGAATAGAATAGATAGATGAATAGAATAGAATAGAATAGAATAGAATAGAATAGAATAAATAGAATAGAATAGAGAATAGAATAGAATAGAATAGAATAGAATAGAATAGAATAGAATAGAATAGAATAGAATAGATAGAATAGAATAGAATAGAATAGATAGATAGAATAGAATAGAATAGAATAGAATTAGAATAGATATAGAATAGAATAGAATAGAATAGAATAGAATAGAATAGAATAGAATAGATAGAATAGAATAGAATAGAATGAATAGAATAGAATAGAATAGAATAGAGATAGAATAGAATAGAATAGATAGATTAGAATAGAATAGAATAGAATAGAATAGAATAGAATAGAATAGAATAGAATAGAATAGAATAGAATAGATATAGAATAGAATAGAATAGAATAGAATAGAATAGAATAGAATAGAATAGAATAGAATAGAATAGAATAGAATAGAATAGAATAGAAAGAATAGAATAGAATAGAATAGAATAGAATAGAATAGAATAGAATAGATAGAATAGAATAGAATAGAATAGAATAGAATAGAATAGAATAGAATAGAATAGAATAGAATAGAATAGAATAGAATAGAATAGAATAGAATAGAATAGAATAGAATAGAATAGAATAGAATAGAATAGAATAGAATAGAATAGAATAGAATAGAATAGAATAGAATAGAATAGAATAGAATAGAATAGAATAGAATAGAATAGAATAGAATAGAATAATAGAATAGAATAGAATAGAATAGAATAGCTCCACTTATCGCTGCATATAGAATAGAATAGAATAGAATAGAATAGAATAGAATAGAATAGAATAGAATAGAATAGAATAGAATAGAATAGAATAGAATAGAATAGAATAGAATAGAATAGAATAGAATAGAATAGAATAGAATAGAATAGAATAGAATAGAATAGAATAGAATAGAATAGAGAATAGAATAGAATAGAATAGAATAGAATAGAATAGAATAGAATAGAATAGAATAGAATAGAATAGAATAGAATAGAATAGAATAGAATAGTTAGAATAGAATAGAATAGAATAGAATAGAATAGATAGAATAGAATAGAATAATAGATATAGAATAGAATAGAATAGAATAGAATAGAATAGAATAGAATAGAATAGAATAGAATAGAAATAGAATAGAATAGAATAGAATAGAATAGAATAGAATAGAATAGAATAGAATAGTGCTCTCGTTTAGAATAGAATAGAATAGAATAGAATAGAATTAGAATAGAATAGAATAGAATAGAATAGAATAGAATAGAATAGAATAGAATAGAATAGAATAGAATAGAATAGAATAGAATAGAATAGAATAGAATAGAATAGAATAGAATAGAATAGAATAGAATAGAATAGAATAGAATAGAATAGAATAGAATAGAATAGTTAGAGAATAGAATAGAATAGAATAGAATAGAATAGATAGAATAGAATAGAATAGAATAGAATAGAATAGAATAGAATAGAATTAGAATAGAATAGAATAGAAATAGAATAGAATAGAATAGAATAGAATAGAATAGAATAGAATAGAATAGAAGAATTGAATAGAGAGAATAGAATAAATAGAATAGAATAGAATAGAATAGAATAGAATAGAATAGAATAGAATAGAATAGAATAGAATAGAATAAATAGAATAGAATAGAATAGAATAAGAATAGAATAGAATAGAATAGAATAGAATAGAATAGAATAGAATAGAATAGATAAATAGAATAGAATAGAATAGAATAGAATAGAATAGAATAGAATAGAATAGAATAGAATAGAATAGAATAGAATAGAATAGAATAGAATAGAATAGAATAGAATAGAATAGAATAATAGATAGAATAGAATAGAATAGAATAAATAGAATAGAATAGAATAGAATAGAATAGAATAGAATAGAATAGAATAGAATAGAAAATAATAGAATAGAATAGAATAGAATAGAATAGAATAGAATAGAATAGAAGAGAATAGAATAGAATAGATAGAATAGAATAGAATAGAATAGAATAGAATAGAATAGAATAGAATAGAATAGAATAGAATAGAATAGAATAGAGAATAGAATAGAATAGAATAGAATAGAATAGAATAGAATAAATAGAATAGAATAATAGAATAGAATAGAATAGAATAGAATAGAATAGATTAGAATAGAATAGAATAGAATAGAATAGAATAGAATAGAATAGAATAGAATAGAATAGAATAGAATAGAATAGAATAGAATAGAATAGAATAGAATAGAATAGAATAGAATAGAATAGAATAGAATAGAATAGAATAGAATAGATAGAATAGAATAGAATAGAATAGAATAGAATAGAATAGATAGAATAGAATAGAATAGAATAGAATAGAATAGAATAGAATAATTAGAATAGATAGAATAGAATAGAATAGAATAGAATAGAATAGAATAGAATAGAATAGAATAGAATAGAATAGAATAGAATAGAATAGAATAGAATAGAATAGAATAGAATAGAATAGAATAGAATAGAATAGAATAGAATAGAATAGAATAGAATAGAATAGAATAGAATAGAATAGAATAGAATAGAATAGAATAGAATAGTATAGAATAGAATAGAATAGAATTGAATAGTATAGAATAGAATAGAATAGAATAGAATAGAATAGAATAGAATAGAATAGAATAGAATAGAATAGAATAGAATAAATAGAATAGAATAGAATAGAATAGAATAGAATAGAATAGAATAGAATAGAATAGAATAGAATAGAATAGAATAGAATAGAATAGAATAGAATAGAATAGAATAGAATAGAATAGAATAGAATAAATAGAATAGAATAGAATAGAATAGAATAGAATAGAATAGAATAGAATAGAATAGAATAGAATAGAATAGAATAGAATAGAATAGAATAGAATAGAATAGAATAGAATAGATTAGAATAGAATAGAATATAGAATAGAATAGAATAGAATAGAATAGAATAGAATAGAATAGAATAGAATAGAATAGAATAGAATAGAATAGAATAGAATAGAATAGAATAGAATAGAATTCTATTCTATTCTATTCTATTCTATTCTATTCTATTCTATTCTATTCTATTCTATTCTATTCTATTCTATTCTATTCTATTCTATTCTATTCTATTCTATTCTATTCTATTCTATTCTATTCTATTCTATTCTATTCTATTCTATTCTATTCTATTCTATTCTATCTATTTCTATTCTATTCTATTCTATTCTATTCTATTCTATTCTATTCTATCTATTCTATTCTATTCTATTCTATTCTATTCTATTCTATTCTTTCTATTCTATTCTATTCTATCTATTCTATTCTATTCTATTCTATTCTATTCTATTCTATTCTATTCTATTCTATTCTTTCTATTCTATTCTATTCTATTCTATTCTATTCTATTCTATTCTATTCTATTCTATTCTATTCTATTCTATTCTATTCTATTCTATTCTATTCTATTCTATTCTATTCTATTCTATTCTATTCTATTCTATTCTATTCTATTCTATTCTATTCTATTCTATTTCTATTCTATTCTATTCTATTCTATTCTATTCTATTCTTTCTATTCTATTCTATTCTATTCTATTCTATTCTATTCTATTCTATTCTATTCTATTCTATTCTATTCTATTCTATTCTATTCTATTCTATTCTATTCTATTCTATTCTATTCTATTCTATTCTATTCTATTCTATTCTATTCTATTCTATTCTATTCTATTCTATTCTATTCTATTCTATTCTATTCTATTCTATTCTATTCTATTCTATTCTATTCTATTCTATTCTTTCTATTCTATTCTATTCTATTCTATTCTATTCTATTCTATTCTATTCTATCTATTCTATTCTATTCTATTCTATTCTATTCTATTCTATTCTATTCTATTCTATTCTATTCTATTCTATTCTATTCTATTCTATTCTATTCTATTCTATTCTATTCTATTCTATTCTATTCTATTCTATTCTATTCTATTCTATTCTATTCTATTCTATTCTATTCTATTCTATTCTATTCTATTCTATTCTATTCTATCTATTCTATTCTATTCTATTCTATTCTATTCTATCTATTCTATTCTATTCTATTCTATTCTATTCTATTCTATTCTATTCTATCTATTCTATTCTATTCTATTCTATTCTATTCTATTCTATTCTATTCTATTCTATTCTATTCTATTCTATTCTATTCTATTCTATTCTATTCTATTCTATTCTATTCTATTCTATTCTATTCTATTCTATTCTATTCTATTCTATTCTATTCTATTCTATCTATTCTATTCTATTCTATTCTATTCTATTCTATTCCATTCTATTCTATCTATTCTATTCTATTCTATTCTATTCTATTCTATTCTATTCTATTCTATTCTATTCTATTCTATTCTATTCTATTCTATTCTATTCTATTCTATTCTATTCTATTCTATTCTATTCTATTCTATTCTATTCTATTCTATTCTATTCTATTCTATTCTATTCTATTCTATTCTATTCTATTCTATTCTATTCTATTCTATTCTATTCTATTCTATTCTATTCTATTCTATTCTATTCTATTCTATTCTATTCTATTCTATTCTATTCTATTCTATTCTATTCTATTCTATTCTATTCTATTCTATTCTATTCTATTCTATTCTATTCTATTCTATTCTATTCTATTCTATTCTATTCTATTCTATTCTATTCTATTCTATTCTATTCTATTCTATTCTATTCTATTCTATTCTATTCTATTCTATTCTATTCTATTCTATTCTATTCTATTCTATCTATTCTTTATTTCTATTCTATTCTATTCTATTCTATTCTATTCTATTCTATTCTATTCTATTCTATTCTATTCTATTCTATTCTATTCTATTCTATTCTATTCTATTCTATTCTATTCTATTCTATTCTATTCTATTCTATTCTATTCTATTCTATTCTATTCTATTCTATTCTATTCTATTCTATTCTATTCTATTCTATTCTATTCTATTCTATTCTATTCTATTCTATTCTATTCTATTCTATTCTATTCTATTCTATTCTATTCTATTCTATTCTATTCTATCTATTCTATTCTATTCTATTCTATTCTATCTATTCTATTCTATTCTATTCTATTCTATTCTATTCTATTCTATTCTATTCTATTCTATCTATTCTATTCTATTCTATTCTATTCTATTCTATTCTATTCTATTCTATTCTATTCTATTCTATTCTATTCTATTCTATTCTATTCTATTCTATTCTATTCTATTCTATTCTATTCTATTCTATTCTATTCTATTCTATTCTATTCTATTCTATTCTATTCTATTCTATTCTATTCTATTCTATTCTATTCTATTCTATTCTATTCTATTCTATTCTATTCTATTCTATTCTATTCTATTCTATTCTATTCTATTCTATTCTATTCTATTCTATTCTATTCTATTCTATTCTATTCTATTCTATTCTATTCTATTCTATTCTATTCTATTCTATTCTATTCTATTCTATTCTATTCTATTCTATTCTATTCTATTCTATTCTATTCTATTCTATTCTATTCTATTCTATTCTATTCTATTCTATTCTATTCTATTCTATTCTATTCTATTCTATTCTATTCTATTCTATTCTATTCTATTCTATTCTATTCTATTCTATTCTATTCTATTCTATTCTATTCTATTCTATTCTATTCTATTCTATTCTATTCTATTCTATTCTATTCTATTCTATTCTATTCTATTCTATTCTATTCTATTCTATTCTATTCTATTCTATTCTATTCTATTCTATTCTATTCTATTCTATTCTATTCTATTCTATTCTATTCTATTCTATTCTATTCTATTCTATTCTATTCTATGCTATTCTATTCTATTCTATTCTATTCTATTCTATTCTATTCTATTCTATTCTATTCTATTCTATTCTATTCTATTCTATTCTATTCTATTCTATTCTATTCTATTCTATTCTATTCTATTCTATTCTATTCTATTCTATTCTATTCTATTCTATTCTATTCTATTCTATTCTATTCTATTCTATTCGATTCTATTCTATTCTATTCTATTCTATTCTATTCTATTCTATTCTATTCTATTCTATTCTATTCTATTCTATTCTATTCTATTCTATTCTATTCTATTCTATTCTATTCTATTCTATTCTATTCTATTCTATTCTATTCTATTCTATTCTATTCTATGCTATTCTATTCTATTCTATTCTATTCTATTCTATTCTATTCTATTCTATTCTATTCTATTCTATTCTATTCTATTCTATTCTATTCTATTCTATTCTATTCTATTCTATTCTATTCTATTCTATTCTATTCTATTCTATTCTATTCTATTCTATTCTATTCTATTCTATTCTATTCTATTCTATTCTATTCTATTCTATTCTATTCTATTCTATTCTATTCTATTCTATTCTATTCTATTCTATTCTATTCTATTCTATTCTATTCTATTCTATTCTATTCTATTCTATTCTATTCTATTCTATTCTATTCTATTCTATTCTATTCTATTCTATTCTATTCTATTCTATTCTATTCTATTCTATTCTATTCTATTCTATTCTATTCTATTCTATTCTATTCTATTCTATTCTATTCTATTCTATTCTATTCTATTCTATTCTATTCTATTCTATTCTATTCTATTCTATTCTATTCTATTCTATTCTATTCTATTCTATTCTATTCTATTCTATTCTATTCTATTCTATTCTATTCTATTCTATTCTATTCTATTCTATTCTATTCTATTCTATTCTATTCTATTCTATTCTATTCTATTCTATTCTATTCTATTCTATTCTATTCTATTCTATTCTATTCTATTCTATTCTATTCTATTCTATTCTATTCTATTCTATTCTATTCTATTCTATTCTATTCTATTCTATTCTATTCTATTCTATTCTATTCTATTCTATTCTATTCTATTCTATTCTATTCTATTCTATTCTATTCTATTCTATTCTATTCTATTCTATTCTATTCTATTCTATTCTATTCTATTCTATTCTATTCTATTCTATTCTATTCTATTCTATTCTATTCTATTCTATTCTATTCTATTCTATTCTATTCTATTCTATTCTATTCTATTCTATTCTATTCTATTCTATTCTATTCTATTCTATTCTATTCTATTCTATTCTATTCTATTCTATTCTATTCTATTCTATTCTATTCTATTCTATTCTATTCTATTCTATTCTATTCTATTCTATTCTATTCTATTCTATTCTATTCTATTCTATTCTATTCTATTCTATTCTATTCTATTCTATTCTATTCTATTCTATTCTATTCTATTCTATTCTATTCTATTCTATTCTATTCTATTCTATTCTATTCTATTCTATTCTATTCTATTCTATTCTATTCTATTCTATTCTATTCTATTCTATTCTATTCTATTCTATTCTATTCTATTCTATTCTATTCTATTCTATTCTATTCTATTCTATTCTATTCTATTCTATTCTATTCTATTCTATTCTATTCTATTCTATTCTATTCTATTCTATTCTATTCTATTCTATTCTATTCTATTCTATTCTATTCTATTCTATTCTATTCTATTCTATTCTATTCTATTCTATTCTATTCTATTCTATTCTATTCTATTCTATTCTATTCTATTCTATTCTATTCTATTCTATTCTATTCTATTCTATTCTATTCTATTCTATTCTATTCTATTCTATTCTATTCTATTCTATTCTATTCTATTCTATTCTATTCTATTCTATTCTATTCTATTCTATTCTATTCTATTCTATTCTATTCTATTCTATTCTATTCTATTCTATTCTATTCTATTCTATTCTATTCTATTCTATTCTATTCTATTCTATTCTATTCTATTCTATTCTATTCTATTCTATTCTATTCTATTCTATTCTATTCTATTCTATTCTATTCTATTCTATTCTATTCTATTCTATTCTATTCTATTCTATTCTATTCTATTCTATTCTATTCTATTCTATTCTATTCTATTCTATTCTATTCTATTCTATTCTATTCTATTCTATTCTATTCTATTCTATTCTATTCTATTCTATTCTATTCTATTCTATTCTATTCTATTCTATTCTATTCTATTCTATTCTATTCTATTCTATTCTATTCTATTCTATTCTATTCTATTCTATTCTATTCTATTCTATTCTATTCTATTCTATTCTATTCTATTCTATTCTATTCTATTCTATTCTATTCTATTCTATTCTATTCTATTCTATTCTATTCTATTCTATTCTATTCTATTCTATTCTATTCTATTCTATTCTATTCTATTCTATTCTATTCTATTCTATTCTATTCTATTCTATTCTATTCTATTCTATTCTATTCTATTCTATTCTATTCTATTCTATTCTATTCTATTCTATTCTATTCTATTCTATTCTATTCTATTCTATTCTATTCTATTCTATTCTATTCTATTCTATTCTATTCTATTCTATTCTATTCTATTCTATTCTATTCTATTCTATTCTATTCTATTCTATTCTATTCTATTCTATTCTATTCTATTCTATTCTATTCTATTCTATTCTATTCTATTCTATTCTATTCTATTCTATTCTATTCTATTCTATTCTATTCTATTCTATTCTATTCTATTCTATTCTATTCTATTCTATTCTATTCTATTCTATTCTATTCTATTCTATTCTATTCTATTCTATTCTATTCTATTCTATTCTATTCTATTCTATTCTATTCTATTCTATTCTATTCTATTCTATTCTATTCTATTCTATTCTATTCTATTCTATTCTATTCTATTCTATTCTATTCTATTCTATTCTATTCTATTCTATTCTATTCTATTCTATTCTATTCTATTCTATTCTATTCTATTCTATTCTATTCTATTCTATTCTATTCTATTCTATTCTATTCTATTCTATTCTATTCTATTCTATTCTATTCTATTCTATTCTATTCTATTCTATTCTATTCTATTCTATTCTATTCTATTCTATTCTATTCTATTCTATTCTATTCTATTCTATTCTATTCTATTCTATTCTATTCTATTCTATTCTATTCTATTCTATTCTATTCTATTCTATTCTATTCTATTCTATTCTATTCTATTCTATTCTATTCTATTCTATTCTATTCTATTCTATTCTATTCTATTCTATTCTATTCTATTCTATTCTATTCTATTCTATTCTATTCTATTCTATTCTATTCTATTCTATTCTATTCTATTCTATTCTATTCTATTCTATTCTATTCTATTCTATTCTATTCTATTCTATTCTATTCTATTCTATTCTATTCTATTCTATTCTATTCTATTCTATTCTATTCTATTCTATTCTATTCTATTCTATTCTATTCTATTCTATTCTATTCTATTCTATTCTATTCTATTCTATTCTATTCTATTCTATTCTATTCTATTCTATTCTATTCTATTCTATTCTATTCTATTCTATTCTATTCTATTCTATTCTATTCTATTCTATTCTATTCTATTCTATTCTATTCTATTCTATTCTATTCTATTCTATTCTATTCTATTCTATTCTATTCTATTCTATTCTATTCTATTCTATTCTATTCTATTCTATTCTATTCTATTCTATTCTATTCTATTCTATTCTATTCTATTCTATTCTATTCTATTCTATTCTATTCTATTCTATTCTATTCTATTCTATTCTATTCTATTCTATTCTATTCTATTCTATTCTATTCTATTCTATTCTATTCTATTCTATTCTATTCTATTCTATTCTATTCTATTCTATTCTATTCTATTCTATTCTATTCTATTCTATTCTATTCTATTCTATTCTATTCTATTCTATTCTATTCTATTCTATTCTATTCTATTCTATTCTATTCTATTCTATTCTATTCTATTCTATTCTATTCTATTCTATTCTATTCTATTCTATTCTATTCTATTCTATTCTATTCTATTCTATTCTATTCTATTCTATTCTATTCTATTCTATTCTATTCTATTCTATTCTATTCTATTCTATTCTATTCTATTCTATTCTATTCTATTCTATTCTATTCTATTCTATTCTATTCTATTCTATTCTATTCTATTCTATTCTATTCTATTCTATTCTATTCTATTCTATTCTATTCTATTCTATTCTATTCTATTCTATTCTATTCTATTCTATTCTATTCTATTCTATTCTATTCTATTCTATTCTATTCTATTCTATTCTATTCTATTCTATTCTATTCTATTCTATTCTATTCTATTCTATTCTATTCTATTCTATTCTATTCTATTCTATTCTATTCTATTCTATTCTATTCTATTCTATTCTATTCTATTCTATTCTATTCTATTCTATTCTATTCTATTCTATTCTATTCTATTCTATTCTATTCTATTCTATTCTATTCTATTCTATTCTATTCTATTCTATTCTATTCTATTCTATTCTATTCTATTCTATTCTATTCTATTCTATTCTATTCTATTCTATTCTATTCTATTCTATTCTATTCTATTCTATTCTATTCTATTCTATTCTATTCTATTCTATTCTATTCTATTCTATTCTATTCTATTCTATTCTATTCTATTCTATTCTATTCTATTCTATTCTATTCTATTCTATTCTATTCTATTCTATTCTATTCTATTCTATTCTATTCTATTCTATTCTATTCTATTCTATTCTATTCTATTCTATTCTATTCTATTCTATTCTATTCTATTCTATTCTATTCTATTCTATTCTATTCTATTCTATTCTATTCTATTCTATTCTATTCTATTCTATTCTATTCTATTCTATTCTATTCTATTCTATTCTATTCTATTCTATTCTATTCTATTCTATTCTATTCTATTCTATTCTATTCTATTCTATTCTATTCTATTCTATTCTATTCTATTCTATTCTATTCTATTCTATTCTATTCTATTCTATTCTATTCTATTCTATTCTATTCTATTCTATTCTATTCTATTCTATTCTATTCTATTCTATTCTATTCTATTCTATTCTATTCTATTCTATTCTATTCTATTCTATTCTATTCTATTCTATTCTATTCTATTCTATTCTATTCTATTCTATTCTATTCTATTCTATTCTATTCTATTCTATTCTATTCTATTCTATTCTATTCTATTCTATTCTATTCTATTCTATTCTATTCTATTCTATTCTATTCTATTCTATTCTATTCTATTCTATTCTATTCTATTCTATTCTATTCTATTCTATTCTATTCTATTCTATTCTATTCTATTCTATTCTATTCTATTCTATTCTATTCTATTCTATTCTATTCTATTCTATTCTATTCTATTCTATTCTATTCTATTCTATTCTATTCTATTCTATTCTATTCTATTCTATTCTATTCTATTCTATTCTATTCTATTCTATTCTATTCTATTCTATTCTATTCTATTCTATTCTATTCTATTCTATTCTATTCTATTCTATTCTATTCTATTCTATTCTATTCTATTCTATTCTATTCTATTCTATTCTATTCTATTCTATTCTATTCTATTCTATTCTATTCTATTCTATTCTATTCTATTCTATTCTATTCTATTCTATTCTATTCTATTCTATTCTATTCTATTCTATTCTATTCTATTCTATTCTATTCTATTCTATTCTATTCTATTCTATTCTATTCTATTCTATTCTATTCTATTCTATTCTATTCTATTCTATTCTATTCTATTCTATTCTATTCTATTCTATTCTATTCTATTCTATTCTATTCTATTCTATTCTATTCTATTCTATTCTATTCTATTCTATTCTATTCTATTCTATTCTATTCTATTCTATTCTATTCTATTCTATTCTATTCTATTCTATTCTATTCTATTCTATTCTATTCTATTCTATTCTATTCTATTCTATTCTATTCTATTCTATTCTATTCTATTCTATTCTATTCTATTCTATTCTATTCTATTCTATTCTATTCTATTCTATTCTATTCTATTCTATTCTATTCTATTCTATTCTATTCTATTCTATTCTATTCTATTCTATTCTATTCTATTCTATTCTATTCTATTCTATTCTATTCTATTCTATTCTATTCTATTCTATTCTATTCTATTCTATTCTATTCTATTCTATTCTATTCTATTCTATTCTATTCTATTCTATTCTATTCTATTCTATTCTATTCTATTCTATTCTATTCTATTCTATTCTATTCTATTCTATTCTATTCTATTCTATTCTATTCTATTCTATTCTATTCTATTCTATTCTATTCTATTCTATTCTATTCTATTCTATTCTATTCTATTCTATTCTATTCTATTCTATTCTATTCTATTCTATTCTATTCTATTCTATTCTATTCTATTCTATTCTATTCTATTCTATTCTATTCTATTCTATTCTATTCTATTCTATTCTATTCTATTCTATTCTATTCTATTCTATTCTATTCTATTCTATTCTATTCTATTCTATTCTATTCTATTCTATTCTATTCTATTCTATTCTATTCTATTCTATTCTATTCTAGTCTATTATTCTATTCTATTCTATTCTATTCTATTCTATTCTATTCTATTCTATTCTATTCTATTCTATTCTATTCTATTCTATTCTATTCTATTCTATTCTATTCTATTCTATTCTATTCTATTCTATTCTATTCTATTCTATTCTATTCTATTCTATTCTATTCTATTCTATTCTATTCTATTCTATTCTATTCTATTCTATTCTATTCTATTCTATTCTATTCTATTCTATTCTATTCTATTCTATTCTATTCTATTCTATTCTATTCTATTCTATTCTATTCTATTCTATTCTATTCTATTCTATTCTATTCTATTCTATTCTATTCTATTCTATTCTATTCTATTCTATTCTATTCTATTCTATTCTATTCTATTCTATTCTATTCTATTCTATTCTATTCTATTCTATTCTATTCTATTCTATTCTATTCTATTCTATTCTATTCTATTCTATTCTATTCTATTCTATTCTATTCTATTCTATTCTATTCTATTCTATTCTATTCTATTCTATTCTATTCTATTCTATTCTATTCTATTCTATTCTATTCTATTCTATTCTATTCTATTCTATTCTATTCTATTCTATTCTATTCTATTCTATTCTATTCTATTCTATTCTATTCTATTCTATTCTATTCTATTCTATTCTATTCTATTCTATTCTATTCTATTCTATTCTATTCTATTCTATTCTATTCTATTCTATTCTATTCTATTCTATTCTATTCTATTCTATTCTATTCTATTCTATTCTATTCTATTCTATTCTATTCTATTCTATTCTATTCTATTCTATTCTATTCTATTCTATTCTATTCTATTCTATTCTATTCTATTCTATTCTATTCTATTCTATTCTATTCTATTCTATTCTATTCTATTCTATTCTATTCTATTCTATTCTATTCTATTCTATTCTATTCTATTCTATTCTATTCTATTCTATTCTATTCTATTCTATTCTATTCTATTCTATTCTATTCTATTCTATTCTATTCTATTCTATTCTATTCTATTCTATTCTATTCTATTCTATTCTATTCTATTCTATTCTATTCTATTCTATTCTATTCTATTCTATTCTATTCTATTCTATTCTATTCTATTCTATTCTATTCTATTCTATTCTATTCTATTCTATTCTATTCTATTCTATTCTATTCTATTCTATTCTATTCTATTCTATTCTATTCTATTCTATTCTATTCTATTCTATTCTATTCTATTCTATTCTATTCTATTCTATTCTATTCTATTCTATTCTATTCTATTCTATTCTATTCTATTCTATTCTATTCTATTCTATTCTATTCTATTCTATTCTATTCTATTCTATTCTATTCTATTCTATTCTATTCTATTCTATTCTATTCTATTCTATTCTATTCTATTCTATTCTATTCTATTCTATTCTATTCTATTCTATTCTATTCTATTCTATTCTATTCTATTCTATTCTATTCTATTCTATTCTATTCTATTCTATTCTATTCTATTCTATTCTATTCTATTCTATTCTATTCTATTCTATTCTATTCTATTCTATTCTATTCTATTCTATTCTATTCTATTCTATTCTATTCTATTCTATTCTATTCTATTCTATTCTATTCTATTCTATTCTATTCTATTCTATTCTATTCTATTCTATTCTATTCTATTCTATTCTATTCTATTCTATTCTATTCTATTCTATTCTATTCTATTCTATTCTATTCTATTCTATTCTATTCTATTCTATTCTATTCTATTCTATTCTATTCTATTCTATTCTATTCTATTCTATTCTATTCTATTCTATTCTATTCTATTCTATTCTATTCTATTCTATTCTATTCTATTCTATTCTATTCTATTCTATTCTATTCTATTCTATTCTATTCTATTCTATTCTATTCTATTCTATTCTATTCTATTCTATTCTATTCTATTCTATTCTATTCTATTCTATTCTATTCTATTCTATTCTATTCTATTCTATTCTATTCTATTCTATTCTATTCTATTCTATTCTATTCTATTCTATTCTATTCTATTCTATTCTATTCTATTCTATTCTATTCTATTCTATTCTATTCTATTCTATTCTATTCTATTCTATTCTATTCTATTCTATTCTATTCTATTCTATTCTATTCTATTCTATTCTATTCTATTCTATTCTATTCTATTCTATTCTATTCTATTCTATTCTATTCTATTCTATTCTATTCTATTCTATTCTATTCTATTCTATTCTATTCTATTCTATTCTATTCTATTCTATTCTATTCTATTCTATTCTATTCTATTCTATTCTATTCTATTCTATTCTATTCTATTCTATTCTATTCTATTCTATTCTATTCTATTCTATTCTATTCTATTCTATTCTATTCTATTCTATTCTATTCTATTCTATTCTATTCTATTCTATTCTATTCTATTCTATTCTATTCTATTCTATTCTATTCTATTCTATTCTATTCTATTCTATTCTATTCTATTCTATTCTATTCTATTCTATTCTATTCTATTCTATTCTATTCTATTCTATTCTATTCTATTCTATTCTATTCTATTCTATTCTATTCTATTCTATTCTATTCTATTCTATTCTATTCTATTCTATTCTATTCTATTCTATTCTATTCTATTCTATTCTATTCTATTCTATTCTATTCTATTCTATTCTATTCTATTCTATTCTATTCTATTCTATTCTATTCTATTCTATTCTATTCTATTCTATTCTATTCTATTCTATTCTATTCTATTCTATTCTATTCTATTCTATTCTATTCTATTCTATTCTATTCTATTCTATTCTATTCTATTCTATTCTATTCTATTCTATTCTATTCTATTCTATTCTATTCTATTCTATTCTATTCTATTCTATTCTATTCTATTCTATTCTATTCTATTCTATTCTATTCTATTCTATTCTATTCTATTCTATTCTATTCTATTCTATTCTATTCTATTCTATTCTATTCTATTCTATTCTATTCTATTCTATTCTATTCTATTCTATTCTATTCTATTCTATTCTATTCTATTCTATTCTATTCTATTCTATTCTATTCTATTCTATTCTATTCTATTCTATTCTATTCTATTCTATTCTATTCTATTCTATTCTATTCTATTCTATTCTATTCTATTCTATTCTATTCTATTCTATTCTATTCTATTCTATTCTATTCTATTCTATTCTATTCTATTCTATTCTATTCTATTCTATTCTATTCTATTCTATTCTATTCTATTCTATTCTATTCTATTCTATTCTATTCTATTCTATTCTATTCTATTCTATTCTATTCTATTCTATTCTATTCTATTCTATTCTATTCTATTCTATTCTATTCTATTCTATTCTATTCTATTCTATTCTATTCTATTCTATTCTATTCTATTCTATTCTATTCTATTCTATTCTATTCTATTCTATTCTATTCTATTCTATTCTATTCTATTCTATTCTATTCTATTCTATTCTATTCTATTCTATTCTATTCTATTCTATTCTATTCTATTCTATTCTATTCTATTCTATTCTATTCTATTCTATTCTATTCTATTCTATTCTATTCTATTCTATTCTATTCTATTCTATTCTATTCTATTCTATTCTATTCTATTCTATTCTATTCTATTCTATTCTATTCTATTCTATTCTATTCTATTCTATTCTATTCTATTCTATTCTATTCTATTCTATTCTATTCTATTCTATTCTATTCTATTCTATTCTATTCTATTCTATTCTATTCTATTCTATTCTATTCTATTCTATTCTATTCTATTCTATTCTATTCTATTCTATTCTATTCTATTCTATTCTATTCTATTCTATTCTATTCTATTCTATTCTATTCTATTCTATTCTATTCTATTCTATTCTATTCTATTCTATTCTATTCTATTCTATTCTATTCTATTCTATTCTATTCTATTCTATTCTATTCTATTCTATTCTATTCTATTCTATTCTATTCTATTCTATTCTATTCTATTCTATTCTATTCTATTCTATTCTATTCTATTCTATTCTATTCTATTCTATTCTATTCTATTCTATTCTATTCTATTCTATTCTATTCTATTCTATTCTATTCTATTCTATTCTATTCTATTCTATTCTATTCTATTCTATTCTATTCTATTCTATTCTATTCTATTCTATTCTATTCTATTCTATTCTATTCTATTCTATTCTATTCTATTCTATTCTATTCTATTCTATTCTATTCTATTCTATTCTATTCTATTCTATTCTATTCTATTCTATTCTATTCTATTCTATTCTATTCTATTCTATTCTATTCTATTCTATTCTATTCTATTCTATTCTATTCTATTCTATTCTATTCTATTCTATTCTATTCTATTCTATTCTATTCTATTCTATTCTATTCTATTCTATTCTATTCTATTCTATTCTATTCTATTCTATTCTATTCTATTCTATTCTATTCTATTCTATTCTATTCTATTCTATTCTATTCTATTCTATTCTATTCTATTCTATTCTATTCTATTCTATTCTATTCTATTCTATTCTATTCTATTCTATTCTATTCTATTCTATTCTATTCTATTCTATTCTATTCTATTCTATTCTATTCTATTCTATTCTATTCTATTCTATTCTATTCTATTCTATTCTATTCTATTCGATTCTATTCTATTCTATTCTATTCTATTCTATTCTATTCTATTCTATTCTATTCTATTCTATTCTATTCTATTCTATTCTATTCTATTCTATTCTATTCTATTCTATTCTATTCTATTCTATTCTATTCTATTCTATTCTATTCTATTCTATTCTATTCTATTCTATTCTATTCTATTCTATTCTATTCTATTCTATTCTATTCTATTCTATTCTATTCTATTCTATTCTATTCTATTCTATTCTATTCTATTCTATTCTATTCTATTCTATTCTATTCTATTCTATTC
This sequence comes from Sarcophaga rosellei, assembly GCA_930367235.1. NCBI lineage: Eukaryota > Metazoa > Arthropoda > Insecta > Diptera > Sarcophagidae > Sarcophaga > Sarcophaga rosellei. The sequence goes on along the minus strand of CAKNFA010000110.1, from coordinate 19,250 downwards.
TATTCTATTCTATTCTATTCTATTCTATTCTATTCTATTCTATTCTATTCTATTCTATTCTATTCTATTCTATTCTATTCTATTCTATTCTATTCTATTCTATTCTATTCTATTCTATTCTATTCTATTCTATTCTATTCTATTCTATTCTATTCTATTCTATTCTATTCTATTCTATTCTATTCTATTCTATTCTATTCTATTCTATTCTATTCTATTCTATTCTATTCTATTCTATTCTATTCTATTCTATTCTATTCTATTCTATTCTATTCTATTCTATTCTATTCTATTCTATTCTATTCTATTCTATTCTATTCTATTCTATTCTATTCTATTCTATTCTATTCTATTCTATTCTATTCTATTCTATTCTATTCTATTCTATTCTATTCTATTCTATTCTATTCTATTCTATTCTATTCTATTCTATTCTATTCTATTCTATTCTATTCTATTCTATTCTATTCTATTCTATTCTATTCTATTCTATTCTATTCTATTCTATTCTATTCTATTCTATTCTATTCTATTCTATTCTATTCTATTCTATTCTATTCTATTCTATTCTATTCTATTCTATTCTATTCTATTCTATTCTATTCTATTCTATTCTATTCTATTCTATTCTATTCTATTCTATTCTATTCTATTCTATTCTATTCTATTCTATTCTATTCTATTCTATTCTATTCTATTCTATTCTATTCTATTCTATTCTATTCTATTCTATTCTATTCTATTCTATTCTATTCTATTCTATTCTATTCTATTCTATTCTATTCTATTCTATTCTATTCTATTCTATTCTATTCTATTCTATTCTATTCTATTCTATTCTATTCTATTCTATTCTATTCTATTCTATTCTATTCTATTCTATTCTATTCTATTCTATTCTATTCTATTCTATTCTATTCTATTCTATTCTATTCTATTCTATTCTATTCTATTCTATTCTATTCTATTCTATTCTATTCTATTCTATTCTATTCTATTCTATTCTATTCTATTCTATTCTATTCTATTCTATTCTATTCTATTCTATTCTATTCTATTCTATTCTATTCTATTCTATTCTATTCTATTCTATTCTATTCTATTCTATTCTATTCTATTCTATTCTATTCTATTCTATTCTATTCTATTCTATTCTATTCTATTCTATTCTATTCTATTCTATTCTATTCTATTCTATTCTATTCTATTCTATTCTATTCTATTCTATTCTATTCTATTCTATTCTATTCTATTCTATTCTATTCTATTCTATTCTATTCTATTCTATTCTATTCTATTCTATTCTATTCTATTCTATTCTATTCTATTCTATTCTATTCTATTCTATTCTATTCTATTCTATTCTATTCTATTCTATTCTATTCTATTCTATTCTATTCTATTCTATTCTATTCTATTCTATTCTATTCTATTCTATTCTATTCTATTCTATTCTATTCTATTCTATTCTATTCTATTCTATTCTATTCTATTCTATTCTATTCTATTCTATTCTATTCTATTCTATTCTATTCTATTCTATTCTATTCTATTCTATTCTATTCTATTCTATTCTATTCTATTCTATTCTATTCTATTCTATTCTATTCTATTCTATTCTATTCTATTCTATTCTATTCTATTCTATTCTATTCTATTCTATTCTATTCTATTCTATTCTATTCTATTCTATTCTATTCTATTCTATTCTATTCTATTCTATTCTATTCTATTCTATTCTATTCTATTCTATTCTATTCTATTCTATTCTATTCTATTCTATTCTATTCTATTCTATTCTATTCTATTCTATTCTATTCTATTCTATTCTATTCTATTCTATTCTATTCTATTCTATTCTATTCTATTCTATTCTATTCTATTCTATTCTATTCTATTCTATTCTATTCTATTCTATTCTATTCTATTCTATTCTATTCTATTCTATTCTATTCTATTCTATTCTATTCTATTCTATTCTATTCTATTCTATTCTATTCTATTCTATTCTATTCTATTCTATTCTATTCTATTCTATTCTATTCTATTCTATTCTATTCTATTCTATTCTATTCTATTCTATTCTATTCTATTCTATTCTATTCTATTCTATTCTATTCTATTCTATTCTATTCTATTCTATTCTATTCTATTCTATTCTATTCTATTCTATTCTATTCTATTCTATTCTATTCTATTCTATTCTATTCTATTCTATTCTATTCTATTCTATTCTATTCTATTCTATTCTATTCTATTCTATTCTATTCTATTCTATTCTATTCTATTCTATTCTATTCTATTCTATTCTATTCTATTCTATTCTATTCTATTCTATTCTATTCTATTCTATTCTATTCTATTCTATTCTATTCTATTCTATTCTATTCTATTCTATTCTATTCTATTCTATTCTATTCTATTCTATTCTATTCTATTCTATTCTATTCTATTCTATTCTATTCTATTCTATTCTATTCTATTCTATTCTATTCTATTCTATTCTATTCTATTCTATTCTATTCTATTCTATTCTATTCTATTCTATTCTATTCTATTCTATTCTATTCTATTCTATTCTATTCTATTCTATTCTATTCTATTCTATTCTATTCTATTCTATTCTATTCTATTCTATTCTATTCTATTCTATTCTATTCTATTCTATTCTATTCTATTCTATTCTATTCTATTCTATTCTATTCTATTCTATTCTATTCTATTCTATTCTATTCTATTCTATTCTATTCTATTCTATTCTATTCTATTCTATTCTATTCTATTCTATTCTATTCTATTCTATTCTATTCTATTCTATTCTATTCTATTCTATTCTATTCTATTCTATTCTATTCTATTCTATTCTATTCTATTCTATTCTATTCTATTCTATTCTATTCTATTCTATTCTATTCTATTCTATTCTATTCTATTCTATTCTATTCTATTCTATTCTATTCTATTCTATTCTATTCTATTCTATTCTATTCTATTCTATTCTATTCTATTCTATTCTATTCTATTCTATTCTATTCTATTCTATTCTATTCTATTCTATTCTATTCTATTCTATTCTATTCTATTCTATTCTATTCTATTCTATTCTATTCTATTCTATTCTATTCTATTCTATTCTATTCTATTCTATTCTATTCTATTCTATTCTATTCTATTCTATTCTATTCTATTCTATTCTATTCTATTCTATTCTATTCTATTCTATTCTATTCTATTCTATTCTATTCTATTCTATTCTATTCTATTCTATTCTATTCTATTCTATTCTATTCTATTCTATTCTATTCTATTCTATTCTATTCTATTCTATTCTATTCTATTCTATTCTATTCTATTCTATTCTATTCTATTCTATTCTATTCTATTCTATTCTATTCTATTCTATTCTATTCTATTCTATTCTATTCTATTCTATTCTATTCTATTCTATTCTATTCTATTCTATTCTATTCTATTCTATTCTATTCTATTCTATTCTATTCTATTCTATTCTATTCTATTCTATTCTATTCTATTCTATTCTATTCTATTCTATTCTATTCTATTCTATTCTATTCTATTCTATTCTATTCTATTCTATTCTATTCTATTCTATTCTATTCTATTCTATTCTATTCTATTCTATTCTATTCTATTCTATTCTATTCTATTCTATTCTATTCTATTCTATTCTATTCTATTCTATTCTATTCTATTCTATTCTATTCTATTCTATTCTATTCTATTCTATTCTATTCTATTCTATTCTATTCTATTCTATTCTATTCTATTCTATTCTATTCTATTCTATTCTATTCTATTCTATTCTATTCTATTCTATTCTATTCTATTCTATTCTATTCTATTCTATTCTATTCTATTCTATTCTATTCTATTCTATTCTATTCTATTCTATTCTATTCTATTCTATTCTATTCTATTCTATTCTATTCTATTCTATTCTATTCTATTCTATTCTATTCTATTCTATTCTATTCTATTCTATTCTATTCTATTCTATTCTATTCTATTCTATTCTATTCTATTCTATTCTATTCTATTCTATTCTATTCTATTCTATTCTATTCTATTCTATTCTATTCTATTCTATTCTATTCTATTCTATTCTATTCTATTCTATTCTATTCTATTCTATTCTATTCTATTCTATTCTATTCTATTCTATTCTATTCTATTCTATTCTATTCTATTCTATTCTATTCTATTCTATTCTATTCTATTCTATTCTATTCTATTCTATTCTATTCTATTCTATTCTATTCTATTCTATTCTATTCTATTCTATTCTATTCTATTCTATTCTATTCTATTCTATTCTATTCTATTCTATTCTATTCTATTCTATTCTATTCTATTCTATTCTATTCTATTCTATTCTATTCTATTCTATTCTATTCTATTCTATTCTATTCTATTCTATTCTATTCTATTCTATTCTATTCTATTCTATTCTATTCTATTCTATTCTATTCTATTCTATTCTATTCTATTCTATTCTATTCTATTCTATTCTATTCTATTCTATTCTATTCTATTCTATTCTATTCTATTCTATTCTATTCTATTCTATTCTATTCTATTCTATTCTATTCTATTCTATTCTATTCTATTCTATTCTATTCTATTCTATTCTATTCTATTCTATTCTATTCTATTCTATTCTATTCTATTCTATTCTATTCTATTCTATTCTATTCTATTCTATTCTATTCTATTCTATTCTATTCTATTCTATTCTATTCTATTCTATTCTATTCTATTCTATTCTATTCTATTCTATTCTATTCTATTCTATTCTATTCTATTCTATTCTATTCTATTCTATTCTATTCTATTCTATTCTATTCTATTCTATTCTATTCTATTCTATTCTATTCTATTCTATAGAATAGAATATAGAATAGAATAGAATAGAATAGAATAGAATAGAATAGAATAGAATAGAATAGAATAGAATAGAATAGAATAGAATAGAATAGAATAGAATAGAATAGAATAGAATAGAATAGAATAGAATAGAATAGAATAGAATAGAATAGAATAGAATAGAATAGAATAGAATAGAATAGAATAGAATAGAATAGAATAGAATAGAATAGAATAGAATAGAATAGAATAGAATAGAATAGAATAGAATAGAATAGAATAGAATAGAATAGAATAGAATAGAATAGAATAGAATAGAATAGAATAGAATAGAATAGAATAGAATAGAATAGAATAGAATAGAATAGAATAGAATAGAATAGAATAGAATAGAATAGAATAGAATAGAATAGAATAGAATAGAATAGAATAGAATAGAATAGAATAGAATAGAATAGAATAGAATAGAATAGAATAGAATAGAATAGAATAGAATAGAATAGAATAGAATAGAATAGAATAGAATAGAATAGAATAGAATAGAATAGAATAGAATAGAATAGAATAGAATAGAATAGAATAGAATAGAATAGAATAGAATAGAATAGAATAGAATAGAATAGAATAGAATAGAATAGAATAGAATAGAATAGAATAGAATAGAATAGAATAGAATAGAATAGAATAGAATAGAATAGAATAGAATAGAATAGAATAGAATAGAATAGAATAGAATAGAATAGAATAGAATAGAATAGAATAGAATAGAATAGAATAGAATAGAATAGAATAGAATAGAATAGAATAGAATAGAATAGAATAGAATAGAATAGAATAGAATAGAATAGAATAGAATAGAATAGAATAGAATAGAATAGAATAGAATAGAATAGAATAGAATAGAATAGAATAGAATAGAATAGAATAGAATAGAATAGAATAGAATAGAATAGAATAGAATAGAATAGAATAGAATAGAATAGAATAGAATAGAATAGAATAGAATAGAATAGAATAGAATAGAATAGAATAGAATAGAATAGAATAGAATAGAATAGAATAGAATAGAATAGAATAGAATAGAATAGAATAGAATAGAATAGAATAGAATAGAATAGAATAGAATAGAATAGAATAGAATAGAATAGAATAGAATAGAATAGAATAGAATAGAATAGAATAGAATAGAATAGAATAGAATAGAATAGAATAGAATAGAATAGAATAGAATAGAATAGAATAGAATAGAATAGAATAGAATAGAATAGAATAGAATAGAATAGAATAGAATAGAATAGAATAGAATAGAATAGAATAGAATAGAATAGAATAGAATAGAATAGAATAGAATAGAATAGAATAGAATAGAATAGAATAGAATAGAATAGAATAGAATAGAATAGAATAGAATAGAATAGAATAGAATAGAATAGAATAGAATAGAATAGAATAGAATAGAATAGAATAGAATAGAATAGAATAGAATAGAATAGAATAGAATAGAATAGAATAGAATAGAATAGAATAGAATAGAATAGAATAGAATAGAATAGAATAGAATAGAATAGAATAGAATAGAATAGAATAGAATAGAATAGAATAGAATAGAATAGAATAGAATAGAATAGAATAGAATAGAATAGAATAGAATAGAATAGAATAGAATAGAATAGAATAGAATAGAATAGAATAGAATAGAATAGAATAGAATAGAATAGAATAGAATAGAATAGAATAGAATAGAATAGAATAGAATAGAATAGAATAGAATAGAATAGAATAGAATAGAATAGAATAGAATAGAATAGAATAGAATAGAATAGAATAGAATAGAATAGAATAGAATAGAATAGAATAGAATAGAATAGAATAGAATAGAATAGAATAGAATAGAATAGAATAGAATAGAATAGAATAGAATAGAATAGAATAGAATAGAATAGAATAGAATAGAATAGAATAGAATAGAATAGAATAGAATAGAATAGAATAGAATAGAATAGAATAGAATAGAATAGAATAGAATAGAATAGAATAGAATAGAATAGAATAGAATAGAATAGAATAGAATAGAATAGAATAGAATAGAATAGAATAGAATAGAATAGAATAGAATAGAATAGAATAGAATAGAATAGAATAGAATAGAATAGAATAGAATAGAATAGAATAGAATAGAATAGAATAGAATAGAATAGAATAGAATAGAATAGAATAGAATAGAATAGAATAGAATAGAATAGAATAGAATAGAATAGAATAGAATAGAATAGAATAGAATAGAATAGAATAGAATAGAATAGAATAGAATAGAATAGAATAGAATAGAATAGAATAGAATAGAATAGAATAGAATAGAATAGAATAGAATAGAATAGAATAGAATAGAATAGAATAGAATAGAATAGAATAGAATAGAATAGAATAGAATAGAATAGAATAGAATAGAATAGAATAGAATAGAATAGAATAGAATAGAATAGAATAGAATAGAATAGAATAGAATAGAATAGAATAGAATAGAATAGAATAGAATAGAATAGAATAGAATAGAATAGAATAGAATAGAATAGAATAGAATAGAATAGAATAGAATAGAATAGAATAGAATAGAATAGAATAGAATAGAATAGAATAGAATAGAATAGAATAGAATAGAATAGAATAGAATAGAATAGAATAGAATAGAATAGAATAGAATAGAATAGAATAGAATAGAATAGAATAGAATAGAATAGAATAGAATAGAATAGAATAGAATAGAATAGAATAGAATAGAATAGAATAGAATAGAATAGAATAGAATAGAATAGAATAGAATAGAATAGAATAGAATAGAATAGAATAGAATAGAATAGAATAGAATAGAATAGAATAGAATAGAATAGAATAGAATAGAATAGAATAGAATAGAATAGAATAGAATAGAATAGAATAGAATAGAATAGAATAGAATAGAATAGAATAGAATAGAATAGAATAGAATAGAATAGAATAGAATAGAATAGAATAGAATAGAATAGAATAGAATAGAATAGAATAGAATAGAATAGAATAGAATAGAATAGAATAGAATAGAATAGAATAGAATAGAATAGAATAGAATAGAATAGAATAGAATAGAATAGAATAGAATAGAATAGAATAGAATAGAATAGAATAGAATAGAATAGAATAGAATAGAATAGAATAGAATAGAATAGAATAGAATAGAATAGAATAGAATAGAATAGAATAGAATAGAATAGAATAGAATAGAATAGAATAGAATAGAATAGAATAGAATAGAATAGAATAGAATAGAATAGAATAGAATAGAATAGAATAGAATAGAATAGAATAGAATAGAATAGAATAGAATAGAATAGAATAGAATAGAATAGAATAGAATAGAATAGAATAGAATAGAATAGAATAGAATAGAATAGAATAGAATAGAATAGAATAGAATAGAATAGAATAGAATAGAATAGAATAGAATAGAATAGAATAGAATAGAATAGAATAGAATAGAATAGAATAGAATAGAATAGAATAGAATAGAATAGAATAGAATAGAATAGAATAGAATAGAATAGAATAGAATAGAATAGAATAGAATAGAATAGAATAGAATAGAATAGAATAGAATAGAATAGAATAGAATAGAATAGAATAGAATAGAATAGAATAGAATAGAATAGAATAGAATAGAATAGAATAGAATAGAATAGAATAGAATAGAATAGAATAGAATAGAATAGAATAGAATAGAATAGAATAGAATAGAATAGAATAGAATAGAATAGAATAGAATAGAATAGAATAGAATAGAATAGAATAGAATAGAATAGAATAGAATAGAATAGAATAGAATAGAATAGAATAGAATAGAATAGAATAGAATAGAATAGAATAGAATAGAATAGAATAGAATAGAATAGAATAGAATAGAATAGAATAGAATAGAATAGAATAGAATAGAATAGAATAGAATAGAATAGAATAGAATAGAATAGAATAGAATAGAATAGAATAGAATAGAATAGAATAGAATAGAATAGAATAGAATAGAATAGAATAGAATAGAATAGAATAGAATAGAATAGAATAGAATAGAATAGAATAGAATAGAATAGAATAGAATAGAATAGAATAGAATAGAATAGAATAGAATAGAATAGAATAGAATAGAATAGAATAGAATAGAATAGAATAGAATAGAATAGAATAGAATAGAATAGAATAGAATAGAATAGAATAGAATAGAATAGAATAGAATAGAATAGAATAGAATAGAATAGAATAGAATAGAATAGAATAGAATAGAATAGAATAGAATAGAATAGAATAGAATAGAATAGAATAGAATAGAATAGAATAGAATAGAATAGAATAGAATAGAATAGAATAGAATAGAATAGAATAGAATAGAATAGAATAGAATAGAATAGAATAGAATAGAATAGAATAGAATAGAATAGAATAGAATAGAATAGAATAGAATAGAATAGAATAGAATAGAATAGAATAGAATAGAATAGAATAGAATAGAATAGAATAGAATAGAATAGAATAGAATAGAATAGAATAGAATAGAATAGAATAGAATAGAATAGAATAGAATAGAATAGAATAGAATAGAATAGAATAGAATAGAATAGAATAGAATAGAATAGAATAGAATAGAATAGAATAGAATAGAATAGAATAGAATAGAATAGAATAGAATAGAATAGAATAGAATAGAATAGAATAGAATAGAATAGAATAGAATAGAATAGAATAGAATAGAATAGAATAGAATAGAATAGAATAGAATAGAATAGAATAGAATAGAATAGAATAGAATAGAATAGAATAGAATAGAATAGAATAGAATAGAATAGAATAGAATAGAATAGAATAGAATAGAATAGAATAGAATAGAATAGAATAGAATAGAATAGAATAGAATAGAATAGAATAGAATAGAATAGAATAGAATAGAATAGAATAGAATAGAATAGAATAGAATAGAATAGAATAGAATAGAATAGAATAGAATAGAATAGAATAGAATAGAATAGAATAGAATAGAATAGAATAGAATAGAATAGAATAGAATAGAATAGAATAGAATAGAATAGAATAGAATAGAATAGAATAGAATAGAATAGAATAGAATAGAATAGAATAGAATAGAATAGAATAGAATAGAATAGAATAGAATAGAATAGAATAGAATAGAATAGAATAGAATAGAATAGAATAGAATAGAATAGAATAGAATAGAATAGAATAGAATAGAATAGAATAGAATAGAATAGAATAGAATAGAATAGAATAGAATAGAATAGAATAGAATAGAATAGAATAGAATAGAATAGAATAGAATAGAATAGAATAGAATAGAATAGAATAGAATAGAATAGAATAGAATAGAATAGAATAGAATAGAATAGAATAGAATAGAATAGAATAGAATAGAATAGAATAGAATAGAATAGAATAGAATAGAATAGAATAGAATAGAATAGAATAGAATAGAATAGAATAGAATAGAATAGAATAGAATAGAATAGAATAGAATAGAATAGAATAGAATAGAATAGAATAGAATAGAATAGAATAGAATAGAATAGAATAGAATAGAATAGAATAGAATAGAATAGAATAGAATAGAATAGAATAGAATAGAATAGAATAGAATAGAATAGAATAGAATAGAATAGAATAGAATAGAATAGAATAGAATAGAATAGAATAGAATAGAATAGAATAGAATAGAATAGAATAGAATAGAATAGAATAGAATAGAATAGAATAGAATAGAATAGAATAGAATAGAATAGAATAGAATAGAATAGAATAGAATAGAATAGAATAGAATAGAATAGAATAGAATAGAATAGAATAGAATAGAATAGAATAGAATAGAATAGAATAGAATAGAATAGAATAGAATAGAATAGAATAGAATAGAATAGAATAGAATAGAATAGAATAGAATAGAATAGAATAGAATAGAATAGAATAGAATAGAATAGAATAGAATAGAATAGAATAGAATAGAATAGAATAGAATAGAATAGAATAGAATAGAATAGAATAGAATAGAATAGAATAGAATAGAATAGAATAGAATAGAATAGAATAGAATAGAATAGAATAGAATAGAATAGAATAGAATAGAATAGAATAGAATAGAATAGAATAGAATAGAATAGTATAGAATAGAATAGAATAGAATAGAATAGAATAGAATAGAATAGAATAGAATAGAATAGAATAGAATAGAATAGAATAGAATAGAATAGAATAGAATAGAATAGAATAGAATAGAATAGAATAGAATAGAATAGAATAGAATAGAATAGAATAGAATAGAATAGAATAGAATAGAATAGAATAGAATAGAATAGAATAGAATAGAATAGAATAGAATAGAATAGAATAGAATAGAATAGAATAGAATAGAATAGAATAGAATAGAATAGAATAGAATAGAATAGAATAGAATAGAATAGAATAGAATAGAATAGAATAGAATAGAATAGAATAGAATAGAATAGAATAGAATAGAATAGAATAGAATAGAATAGAATAGAATAGAATAGAATAGAATAGAATAGAATAGAATAGAATAGAATAGAATAGAATAGAATAGAATAGAATAGAATAGAATAGAATAGAATAGAATAGAATAGAATAGAATAGAATAGAATAGAATAGAATAGAATAGAATAGAATAGAATAGAATAGAATAGAATAGAATAGAATAGAATAGAATAGAATAGAATAGAATAGAATAGAATAGAATAGAATAGAATAGAATAGAATAGAATAGAATAGAATAGAATAGAATAGAATAGAATAGAATAGAATAGAATAGAATAGAATAGAATAGAATAGAATAGAATAGAATAGAATAGAATAGAATAGAATAGAATAGAATAGAATAGAATAGAATAGAATAGAATAGAATAGAATAGAATAGAATAGAATAGAATAGAATAGAATAGAATAGAATAGAATAGAATAGAATAGAATAGAATAGAATAGAATAGAATAGAATAGAATAGAATAGAATAGAATAGAATAGAATAGAATAGAATAGAATAGAATAGAATAGAATAGAATAGAATAGAATAGAATAGAATAGAATAGAATAGAATAGAATAGAATAGAATAGAATAGAATAGAATAGAATAGAATAGAATAGAATAGAATAGAATAGAATAGAATAGAATAGAATAGAATAGAATAGAATAGAATAGAATAGAATAGAATAGAATAGAATAGAATAGAATAGAATAGAATAGAATAGAATAGAATAGAATAGAATAGAATAGAATAGAATAGAATAGAATAGAATAGAATAGAATAGAATAGAATAGAATAGAATAGAATAGAATAGAATAGAATAGAATAGAATAGAATAGAATAGAATAGAATAGAATAGAATAGAATAGAATAGAATAGAATAGAATAGAATAGAATAGAATAGAATAGAATAGAATAGAATAGAATAGAATAGAATAGAATAGAATAGAATAGAATAGAATAGAATAATAGAATAGAATATAATAGAATAGAATAGAATAGAATAGAATAGAATAGAATAGAATAGAATAGAATAGAATAGAATAGAATAGAATAGAATAGAATAGAATAGAATAGAATAGAATAGAATAGAATAGAATAGAATAGAATAGAATAGAATAGAATAGAATAGAATAGAATAGAATAGAATAGAATAGAATAGAATAGAATAGAATAGAATAGAATAGAATAGAATAGAATAGAATAGAATAGAATAGAATAGAATAGAATAGAATAGAATAGAATAGAATAGAATAGAATAGAATAGAATAGAATAGAATAGAATAGAATAGAATAGAATAGAATAGAATAGAATAGAATAGAATAGAATAGAATAGAATAGAATAGAATAGAATAGAATAGAATAGAATAGAATAGAATAGAATAGAATAGAATAGAATAGAATAGAATAGAATAGAATAGAATAGAATAGAATAGAATAGAATAGAATAGAATAGAATAGAATAGAATAGAATAGAATAGAATAGAATAGAATAGAATAGAATAGAATAGAATAGAATAGAATAGAATAGAATAGAATAGAATAGAATAGAATAGAATAGAATAGAATAGAATAGAATAGAATAGAATAGAATAGAATAGAATAGAATAGAATAGAATAGAATAGAATAGAATAGAATAGAATAGAATAGAATAGAATAGAATAGAATAGAATAGAATAGAATAGAATAGAATAGAATAGAATAGAATAGAATAGAATAGAATAGAATAGAATAGAATAGAATAGAATAGAATAGAATAGAATAGAATAGAATAGAATAGAATAGAATAGAATAGAATAGAATAGAATAGAATAGAATAGAATAGAATAGAATAGAATAGAATAGAATAGAATAGAATAGAATAGAATAGAATAGAATAGAATAGAATAGAATAGAATAGAATAGAATAGAATAGAATAGAATAGAATAGAATAGAATAGAATAGAATAGAATAGAATAGAATAGAATAGAATAGAATAGAATAGAATAGAATAGAATAGAATAGAATAGAATAGAATAGAATAGAATAGAATAGAATAGAATAGAATAGAATAGAATAGAATAGAATAGAATAGAATAGAATAGAATAGAATAGAATAGAATAGAATAGAATAGAATAGAATAGAATAGAATAGAATAGAATAGAATAGAATAGAATAGAATAGAATAGAATAGAATAGAATAGAATAGAATAGAATAGAATAGAATAGAATAGAATAGAATAGAATAGAATAGAATAGAATAGAATAGAATAGAATAGAATAGAATAGAATAGAATAGAATAGAATAGAATAGAATAGAATAGAATAGAATAGAATAGAATAGAATAGAATAGAATAGAATAGAATAGAATAGAATAGAATAGAATAGAATAGAATAGAATAGAATAGAATAGAATAGAATAGAATAGAATAGAATAGAATAGAATAGAATAGAATAGAATAGAATAGAATAGAATAGAATAGAATAGAATAGAATAGAATAGAATAGAATAGAATAGAATAGAATAGAATAGAATAGAATAGAATAGAATAGAATAGAATAGAATAGAATAGAATAGAATAGAATAGAATAGAATAGAATAGAATAGAATAGAATAGAATAGAATAGAATAGAATAGAATAGAATAGAATAGAATAGAATAGAATAGAATAGAATAGAATAGAATAGAATAGAATAGAATAGAATAGAATAGAATAGAATAGAATAGAATAGAATAGAATAGAATAGAATAGAATAGAATAGAATAGAATAGAATAGAATAGAATAGAATAGAATAGAATAGAATAGAATAGAATAGAATAGAATAGAATAGAATAGAATAGAATAGAATAGAATAGAATAGAATAGAATAGAATAGAATAGAATAGAATAGAATAGAATAGAATAGAATAGAATAGAATAGAATAGAATAGAATAGAATAGAATAGAATAGAATAGAATAGAATAGAATAGAATAGAATAGAATAGAATAGAATAGAATAGAATAGAATAGAATAGAATAGAATAGAATAGAATAGAATAGAATAGAATAGAATAGAATAGAATAGAATAGAATAGAATAGAATAGAATAGAATAGAATAGAATAGAATAGAATAGAATAGAATAGAATAGAATAGAATAGAATAGAATAGAATAGAATAGAATAGAATAGAATAGAATAGAATAGAATAGAATAGAATAGAATAGAATAGAATAGAATAGAATAGAATAGAATAGAATAGAATAGAATAGAATAGAATAGAATAGAATAGAATAGAATAGAATAGAATAGAATAGAATAGAATAGAATAGAATAGAATAGAATAGAATAGAATAGAATAGAATAGAATAGAATAGAATAGAATAGAATAGAATAGAATAGAATAGAATAGAATAGAATAGAATAGAATAGAATAGAATAGAATAGAATAGAATAGAATAGAATAGAATAGAATAGAATAGAATAGAATAGAATAGAATAGAATAGAATAGAATAGAATAGAATAGAATAGAATAGAATAGAATAGAATAGAATAGAATAGAATAGAATAGAATAGAATAGAATAGAATAGAATAGAATAGAATAGAATAGAATAGAATAGAATAGAATAGAATAGAATAGAATAGAATAGAATAGAATAGAATAGAATAGAATAGAATAGAATAGAATAGAATAGAATAGAATAGAATAGAATAGAATAGAATAGAATAGAATAGAATAGAATAGAATAGAATAGAATAGAATAGAATAGAATAGAATAGAATAGAATAGAATAGAATAGAATAGAATAGAATAGAATAGAATAGAATAGAATAGAATAGAATAGAATAGAATAGAATAGAATAGAATAGAATAGAATAGAATAGAATAGAATAGAATAGAATAGAATAGAATAGAATAGAATAGAATAGAATAGAATAGAATAGAATAGAATAGAATAGAATAGAATAGAATAGAATAGAATAGAATAGAATAGAATAGAATAGAATAGAATAGAATAGAATAGAATAGAATAGAATAGAATAGAATAGAATAGAATAGAATAGAATAGAATAGAATAGAATAGAATAGAATAGAATAGAATAGAATAGAATAGAATAGAATAGAATAGAATAGAATAGAATAGAATAGAATAGAATAGAATAGAATAGAATAGAATAGAATAGAATAGAATAGAATAGAATAGAATAGAATAGAATAGAATAGAATAGAATAGAATAGAATAGAATAGAATAGAATAGAATAGAATAGAATAGAATAGAATAGAATAGAATAGAATAGAATAGAATAGAATAGAATAGAATAGAATAGAATAGAATAGAATAGAATAGAATAGAATAGAATAGAATAGAATAGAATAGAATAGAATAGAATAGAATAGAATAGAATAGAATAGAATAGAATAGAATAGAATAGAATAGAATAGAATAGAATAGAATAGAATAGAATAGAATAGAATAGAATAGAATAGAATAGAATAGAATAGAATAGAATAGAATAGAATAGAATAGAATAGAATAGAATAGAATAGAATAGAATAGAATAGAATAGAATAGAATAGAATAGAATAGAATAGAATAGAATAGAATAGAATAGAATAGAATAGAATAGAATAGAATAGAATAGAATAGAATAGAATAGAATAGAATAGAATAGAATAGAATAGAATAGAATAGAATAGAATAGAATAGAATAGAATAGAATAGAATAGAATAGAATAGAATAGAATAGAATAGAATAGAATAGAATAGAATAGAATAGAATAGAATAGAATAGAATAGAATAGAATAGAATAGAATAGAATAGAATAGAATAGAATAGATAGAATAGAATAGATAGAATAGAATAGAATAGAATAGAATAGAATAGAATAGAATAGAATAGAATAGAATAGAATAGAATAGAATAGAATAGAATAGAATAGATAGATAGAATAGAATAGAATAGAATAGAATAGAATAGAATAGAATAGAATAGAATAGAATAGAATAGAATAGAATAGAATAGAATAGAATAGAATAGAATAGAATAGAATAGAATAGAATAGAATAGAATAGATAGAATAGAATAGAATAGAATAGAATAGATTAGAATAGAATAGAATAGAATAGAATAGAATAGATAGAATAGAATAGAATAGATAGAATAGAATAGAATAGAATAGAATAGAATAGAATAGAATAGAATAGAATAGAATGAATAGAATAGAATAGAATAGAATAGAATAGAATAGAATAGAATAGAATAGAATAGAATAGAATAGATAGAATAGAATAGAATAGAATAGAATAGAATAGAAATGAAGAATAGAATAGAATAGAATAGAATAGAATAGAATAGAATAGAATAGATAGAATAGAATAGAATAGATAGAATAGAATAGAATAGAATAGAATAGAATAGAATAGAATAGAATAGAATAGAATAGAATAGAATAGAATAGAATAGATTAGAATAGATAGATTAGATTAGAATAGAATAGAATAGAATAGAATAGAATAGAATAGAATAGAATAGAATAGAATAGAATAGAATAGAATAGAATAGAATAGATAGAATAGAATAGAATAGATAGAATAGAATAGAATAGAATAGAATAGAATAGAATAGATATAGAATAGAATAGAATAGAATAGAATAGATAGAATAGAATAGAATAGATAATAGAATAGATAGAATAGAATAGAATAGAATAGAATAGATAGAATAGAATAGAATAGAATAGAATAGAATAGAATAGAATAGAATAGAATAGAATAGAATAGAATAGATAGAATAGAATAGAATAGAATAGAATAGAATAAATAGAATAGAATAGAATAGAATAGAATAGAATAGAATAGAATAGAATAGAATAGAATAGAATAGAATAGAATAGAATAGAATAGAATAGAATAGAATAAGAATAGAATAGATAGATAGAATAGAATAGAATAGAATAGAATAGAAATAGAATAGAATAGAATAGAATAGAATAGAATAGAATAGAATAGAATAGAATAGAATAGATAGAATAGAATAGAATAGAATAGATAATAGAATAGAATAGAATAGAATAGAATAGAATGAATAGAATAGAATAGAATAGAATAGAATAGAATAGAATAGAATAGAATAGAATAGAATAGAATAGAATAGAATAGAATAGAATAGAATAGAATAGAATAGAATAGAATAGAATAGATAGAATAGAATAGAATAGAATAGAATAGAATAGAATAGAATAGAATAGAATAGAATAGAATAGAATAGAATAGAATAGAATAGAATAGAATAGAATAGAATAGAATAGAATAGAATAGAATAGATAGAATAGAATAGAATAGAATAGAATAATAGAATAGAATAGAATAGAATAGAATAGAATAGATAGAATAGAATAGAATAGAATAGAATAGAATAGAATAGAATAGAATAGAATAGAATAGAATAGAATAGAATAGAATAGATTAGAATAGAATAGAATAGAATAGAATAGAATAGAATAGAATAGAATAGAATAGAATAGAATAGAATAGAATTAGAATAGAATAGAATTAGAATAGAATAGAATAGAATAGAATAGAATAGAATAGAATAGATATAGAATAGAATTAGAATAGAATAGAATAGAATAGAATAGAATAGAATAGAATAGAATAGAATAGAATAGAATAGAATAGAATAGATTGAATAGAATAGAATAGAATAGAATAGAATTAGAATAGAATAGAATAGAATAGAATAGAATAGAATAGAATAGAATAGAATAGATTAGATGAATAGAATAGAATAGAATAGAATAGAATAGAATAGAATAGAATAGAAGAATAGAATAGAATAGAATAGAATAGAATAGAATAGAATAGAATAGAATAGATAGAATAGAATAGAATAGAATAGAATAGAATAGAATAGAATAGAATAGAATAGAATAGAATAGATAGAATAGAATAGAATAGAATAGAATAGAATAGAATAGAATAGAATAGAATAGAATAGAATAGAATTAGAATAGAATAGAATAGAATAGAATAGAATAGAAATGAATAGAATAGAATAGAATAGAATAGAATAGAATAGATAGAATAGAATAGAATAGAATAGAATAGAATAGAATAGAATAGAATAGATAGAATAGAATTAGAATAGAATAGAATAGAATAGAATAGAATAGAATAGATTAGAATAGAATAGAATAGATAGAATAGAATAGATAGAATAGAATAGAATAGAATAGAATAGAATAGATTAGAATAGAATAGAATAGAATAGAATAGAATAGAATAGATAGAATAGAATAGAATAGAATAGAATAGATAGAATAGAATAGAATAGAATAGAATGAATAGAATAGAATAGATAGAATAGAATAGAATAGAATAGAATAGAATAGAATAGAATAGAATAGAATAGAATAGAATAGAATAGAAATAGAATAGAAATAGAATAGAATAGAATAGAATAGAATAGAATAGAATAGAATAGAATAGAATAGATAGAATAGAATAGAATAGAATAGAATAGAATAGGAATAGAATAGAATAGAATAGAATAGAATAGAATAGATAGAATAGAATAGAATAGAATAGAATAGAATAGAATAGATTAGAATAGAATAGAATAGAATAGAATAGAATAGAATAGAATAGAATAGAATAGAATTAGAATAGAATAGAATAGAATAGAATTAGAATAGAATAGAATAGAATAGAATAGAATAGAATAGAATAGAATTAGAATAGAATAGAATAGAATAGAATAGAATAGAATAGAATAGAATAGAATAGAATAGAATAGAATAGAATAGAATAGAATAGAATAGAATAGAATAGAA
>CAKNFA010000109.1:32500-33526 GCA_930367235.1 Sarcophaga rosellei | reverse complement strand
TAAACAAATGACGAGACATTTAACTACATTTTTCATATTGATAATTTCTTCAACTTAGATTCGAAAGCAATTCAAAATGATTCAACATCATCAGCATGAGACTGAGTTTTAAGATTACCAACTTTGTCAATGTACATAAGAAATTTTTGTACATTTGAATATTTAGCTGATCATTTGAGAAAGGCATACACTTTTATTCAATCATTTTTATCCATCGAGTCAAAGATGAAAGAATGATTTTTATTTCATAGACAGTAAGAGTCTTTCAAAATTCTTTCATTAGCGTCACTAAACAAATGACGAGACATTTTGCTACCATAACTTCACTTTTGTTTCGAAAGCAATTCAAAATTATTCAACACAGTAAAGTTCTTTTTCAAAACATCAACATTGATTTTTCAGTCAAACTGATATAAAAATATTTTTTTAAGATCAACATCATGAAAAAGTATTTAGAAATTTTCCTTGAATATTTAGATGATGATTTTAGAAAGACATATACTTTTATTGATTCATTTTTATGCAGCGAGTCAAAGATTAAACAATCATTTTTATTTCATAGACAGTAAGAGTCTTTCAAAATTCTTTCATTAGCGTCACTAAACAAATGACGAGACATTTTGCTACCATAACTTCACTTTTGTTTCGAAAGCAATTCAAAATTATTCAACACAGTAAAGTTCTTTTTCAAAACATCAACATTGATTTTTCAGTCAGACTGATTTAAAAATAATTTTTTAAGATCAGACATCATGAAAAATGTATTTGTCGATTTACATTACAAATTTACTTTGAATATTTAGATGATGATTTGAACAGAAGACATAAGTTTTCATTGAAACATTTTTATGCATCGACACATAAAGAAAACATTTTTATTTTAGGACAAGTAGGAATCTCTTAAAATTCTTTCATTAGCGTCACTAAACAAATGACGAGACATTTAACAACATTTTTCATACTGATAATTTCTTCAACTTAGATTCGAAAGCAATTCAAAATGATTCAACATCATCAACATGAGAC
>CAKNFA010000109.1:17500-22500 GCA_930367235.1 Sarcophaga rosellei | reverse complement strand
AACACACATTGTATATTATGAGAAGCCTCGTTCAAAATTTTTGTTAATACAAAAATTGAAGAGCAGCACGCAAAACACTTTGTATAAGACGAACTATTTTCACATTCAAAATAAATTGAATTGAAAATAATCCATCGTAAAAAAAAAAATTGATGAACTTATTTTTTTTCTCAAGATTCAAAATAAAAATATAAATTGAATTTGGCAATAATCCATCCGTTCGGTAAGGAATATGACGAACTATTTTCACAATCAAAATAAATTGACTTGAAAATAATCCATCGTCACAGTATATCAGTAATACATCTTGACGAACTATTCATCCACCGAAAAAGACAAATAATCCATCCACATTATCCAACGTGTCACAAGTAAACGTAAGTAAAAAATCACAAAAAATTTTTCTAAACCATTATAACTCATCAAAATGCCATCGAATACCATTAACACATAGTAATTCGACGAAATATTGCATTTGATAATATTTGCATTTTTGAAATCTCCACTAAATTTTTCGCTATTTTTACACATTTATGTGACATCTTATAGATGTTGCTATACAAATTCTCCGCCAATAGTAGTTTCAAATATACAAAAAAATTAATAATTCATGTTTGAGCCCAAATTTAATGGAATGTTTATACACAATTATGATTTAATCTTAGGGAAGATGATTGAATATATTATAATATTAATTTATATTGAAAATATAATGAAATTAAAGAGGTTTTTTGTTAATTTCCGTACATTACAAATAAGTTAAATTAAGAATCGTTAATATTTGATATTTCAGAAAAAATGCATATAAATTCATATTACAATTTACCCGATATATTTCGAATAAATGTATAATTATTAAGATATTTATAAACCTTTATATATATTACGGAAATAAATTAATTAATAAATTATTAATAACATATAACCATTTATATTAAACAATATCAACATTATTATATTATTATCAACACCTTCATTGACGTACATATAAATTATTTAGAAGATGATTTGAAAAGTAGACCGTACGATTTCATTGAATAATTTTTATTCATCGAGTCAATATTTAAACAATGATTTTTGTTTCATAGACAATAAGAGTCTTTCAAAATTCTTTCATTAGCGTCACTAAACAAATGACGAGACATTTTGCTATCATAATTTCATTTTCATTTCCAAAGCAATTCAACACAGTAAAGTTCCTCTTCAAGACATCAATTCAATAACATTGATTTTTCAGTCAAACTGATATAAAAATATTTTTTTAAGATCAACATCATGAAAAAGTATTTAGAAATTTTCCTTGAATATTTAGATGATGATTTTAGAAAGACATATACTTTTATTGATACATTTTTATGCATCGAGTCAAAGATTAAACAATGATTTTTATTTCATAGACAGTAAGAGTCTTTCAAAATTCTTTCATTAGCGTCACTAAACAAATGACGAGACATTTTGCTACCATAACTTCACTTTTGTTTCGAAAGCAATTCAAAATGATTCAACACAGTAAAGTTCTTCTTCAAAACATCAACATTGATTTTTCAGTCAGACTGATATAAAAATTATTTTTTAAGGTCAACATCATGAAAAATTATTTATTATTATAAATTATCTTTGAATATTTAGTTGATGATTTGAATAGAAGACATACGATTTCATTGAAACATTTTTATGCATCAACACATAAAGAAAACATTTTTGTTTTACGACAAGTAGGAATCTCTTAAAAATCTTTCATTAGCGTCACTAAACAAATGACGAGACATTTAACTACATTTTTCATATTGATAATTTCTTCAACTTAGATTCGAAAGCAATTCAAAATGATTCAACATCATCAGCATGAGACTGAGTTTTAAGATTACCAACTTTGTCAATGTACATAAGAAATTTTTGTACATTTGAATATTTAGCTGATCATTTGAGAAAGGCATACACTTTTATTCAATCATTTTTATCCATCGAGTCAAAGATGAAAGAATGATTTTTATTTCATAGACAGTAAGAGTCTTTCAAAATTCTTTCATTAGCGTCACTAAACAAATGACGAGACATTTTGCTACCATAACTTCACTTTTGTTTCGAAAGCAATTCAAAATTATTCAACACAGTAAAGTTCTTTTTCAAAACATCAACATTGATTTTTCAGTCAAACTGATATAAAAATATTTTTTTAAGATCAACATCATGAAAAAGTATTTAGAAATTTTCCTTGAATATTTAGATGATGATTTTAGAAAGACATATACTTTTATTGATTCATTTTTATGCAGCGAGTCAAAGATTAAACAATCATTTTTATTTCATAGACAGTAAGAGTCTTTCAAAATTCTTTCATTAGCGTCACTAAACAAATGACGAGACATTTTGCTACCATAACTTCACTTTTGTTTCGAAAGCAATTCAAAATTATTCAACACAGTAAAGTTCTTTTTCAAAACATCAACATTGATTTTTCAGTCAAACTGATATAAAAATATTTTTTTAAGATCAACATCATGAAAAAGTATTTAGAAATTTTCCTTGAATATTTAGATGATGATTTTAGAAAGACATATACTTTTATTGATTCATTTTTATGCAGCGAGTCAAAGATTAAACAATCATTTTTATTTCATAGACAGTAAGAGTCTTTCAAAATTCTTTCATTAGCGTCACTAAACAAATGACGAGACATTTTGCTACCATAACTTCACTTTTGTTTCGAAAGCAATTCAAAATTATTCAACACAGTAAAGTTCTTTTTCAAAACATCAACATTGATTTTTCAGTCAGACTGATTTAAAAATAATTTTTTAAGATCAGACATCATGAAAAATGTATTTGTCGATTTACATTACAAATTTACTTTGAATATTTAGATGATGATTTGAACAGAAGACATAAGTTTTCATTGAAACATTTTTATGCATCGACACATAAAGAAAACATTTTTATTTTAGGACAAGTAGGAATCTCTTAAAATTCTTTCATTAGCGTCACTAAACAAATGACGAGACATTTAACAACATTTTTCATACTGATAATTTCTTCAACTTAGATTCGAAAGCAATTCAAAATGATTCAACATCATCAACATGAGACTGAGTTTTAAGATCAACAACTTTGTCGATGTTAATAAGAAATTTTTGTACATTTGAATATTTAGATGATGATTTGAGAAAGACATACACTTTTATTAAATCATTTTTATTCATCGAGTCAAAGATTAAAGAACGATTTTTGTTTCATAGATAGTAGGAATCTTTCAAAATTCTTTCATTAGCGTCACTAAACAAATGACGAGACATTTTGCTACCATAACTTCACTTTTGTTTCGAAAGCATATTCATAATGATTCAACACAGTAAAGTTCTTCTTCAAAACATCAACATTGATTTTTCAGTCAGACTGATTTAAAAATAATTTTTTAATATCAACATCATGAAAAAGTATTTGTCGTTTTACATTACAAATTTTCTTTGAAAATTTAGATGATGATTTGAATAGAAGACATACGTTTTCATTGAAACATTTTTATGCATCGACTCATAAAGAAAACAATTTTATTTTAGTACAAATAGGAATCTTTTAAAATTCTTTCATTAGCGTCACTAAACAAATGACGAGCCATTTTGCTACCATAATTTCATTTTCAAAGCAATTCAAAATATTTCAACACAGTAAAGTTCTTCTTCAAAACATCAACATTGATTTTTCAGTCAGACTGATTTAAAAATAATTTTTTAAGATCAACATCATGAAAAAGTATTTAAAATTTTCTTTCAATATTTACATGATGATGAGTTGAGAAAGACATACACTTTTATTGAATCATTTTTATTCATCGAGTCAAAGATTAAACAATGATTTCTGTTTCATAGACAGTAAGAATCTTTCAAAATTCTTTCATTAGCGTCACTAAACAAATGACGAGACATTTTTCTACTATAATTTCATTTTCATTTCCAAAGCAACTCAAAATATTTCAACATAGTAAAGTTCTTCTTCAAAACATCAATTCAACAACATTGATTTTTCAATCAAACTGATTTAAAAATAATTTTTTAAGATCAACATCATGAAAAAGTATTTAAAATTTTCTTTCAATATTTAGATGATAATTTGAGAAAGACATAGACTTTAATCGAAGCATTTTTATTCATCGAGTCAAAGATTAAACAATGATTTTTGTTTCATAGACAGTAGGAATCTTTCAAAATTCTTTCATTAGCGTCACTAAACAAATGACGAGACATTTTGCTACTATAATTTCATTTTCATTTCCAAAAGCAATTCAAAATATTTCAACACAGTAAAGTTCTTCTTCAAAACATCAACATTGATTTTTCAGTTAGACTGACTTAAAAATAATTTTTTTAAATCAACATCATGAAAAAGTATTTAGAAATTTTCTTTCAATATTTAGATGATGATTTGAACAGAAGACATACGACTTCATTGAATCATTTTTATACATCGACAATAAAGTAAAGAATTTTGCAATCTCTTAAATTTCTTTCATTAGCGTCACTAAATATATGACGAGACATTTTGATACCACCAAAAGGAAATTAATATAAGTCCAGCCGTTTAAACACATACATTTTTGATTCTAATAATTTCTTTACCTTAGATTCGAATACAATTTAAAATGATTGTACCAACAATAAAGTCATCATTTTCATGTATCAAACTAAAAAGTAAAGAAACAATTTTATTTTAGAGACAACAAGAATCTCGATATAATCCATTCATTCATTCATTCATATATTATATATATATATATATATACGTCACTAAATAAATGACGAGACATTTGGCTACCGTGGGAGAGTCATAGTAACTTATAATTTTTTCAATGCCTTCCCAGAGCATTGAAAATAAATTAAATTGTACTTAAAGCAAATATAAATGAATCAATATATATATAAATGTTTTTCAGTACAATTTAATTTATGCAACAACACAAGAGTATATTTGAAACCATCATCATCTATCTCTATTATATATCTTAA
>CAKNFA010000109.1:12500-15000 GCA_930367235.1 Sarcophaga rosellei | reverse complement strand
CCTCCAAGGTCTCATTCGATTATTTGCTACTACCACCAAGATCTGTACCAATGGCGGCTCCATGCAGGCTTGCGCCAAACACTTCCAAGCACACCATAGTACCCTCCTACTCACTAAAGTTTCAAAGTTTATAATCCAACCGAAATTGAACATAAACCATCTACTTTAGCGGTAATGTATAGGTATACAACTTAAGCGCCATCCATTTTAAGGGCTAGTTGCTTCGGCAGGTGAGTTGTTACACACTCCTTAGCGGATTACGACTTCCATGTCCACCGTCCTGCTGTTTTAAGCAACCAACGCCTTTCATGGTATCTGCATGAGTTGTTAATTTGGGCACCGTAACATTACGTTTGGTTCATCCCACAGCGCCAGTTCTGCTTACCAAAAGTGGCCCACTGGGCACATTATATCACAACCACAACCTTCATACCAAGAAAGGTGAGGTTCTTACCCATTTAAAGTTTGAGAATAGGTTAAGGTCGTTTCGACCCTAAGGCCTCTAATCATTCGCTTTACCAGATAAGATTATTTTACATAATTTTTAAATGCACCAGCTATCCTGAGGGAAACTTCGGAGGGAACCAGCTACTAGATGGTTCGATTGGTCTTTCGCCCCTATACTCAATTCTGACAATCGATTTGCACGTCAGAACTGTTTCGGTCTTCCATCAGGGTTTCCCCTGACTTCAACCTGATCAAGTATAGTTCACCATCTTTCGGGTCACAGCATATATGCTCAAGGTACGCTCTAGTTAGAGGTATAAATAATATAAATATTATTATACATAACTGTATAGAACGCCCCGGGATTGAATTAATAGACTATAAATAATCTAAAAACTAATCCCATTAAAGTTATGTTAATTTCGCTATTAGGTTTTGATACCCAATAACTTGCAAATATGTTAGACTCCTTGGTCCGTGTTTCAAGACGGGTCCCGAAGGTATCCTGAATCTTTCGCATTGTTAATCATATAAGTGCATATAATAAACATAAAAATCAATGATTAATATGCTATTATAAAATATAAATATTTAAGCACTATATACAATAAATCTATCAACACTTTATCAAATCAAGAGCATTTATTCTATGTTAAATTGCAAGCAAAATAATTTGAATAAACTTACGCATCATTGATCTTATGATAAATATATTTATGTTAATAGATTACAATGTCCGTTATAGAAAAAATGCACACCATTATTATAATATTATTAATATTAAAATCATAATGATGAATTTTCTATAATGGATATTCAGGTTCATCGGGCTTAACCTCTAAGCAGTTTCACGTACTATTTAACTCTCTATTCAGAGTTCTTTTCAACTTTCCCTCACGGTACTTGTTTACTATCGGTCTCATGGTTATATTTAGTTTTAGATGGAGTTTACCACCCACTTAGTGCTGCACTATCAAGCAACACGACTCTTTGGAAATGCCATCTAGTAATCATTAACGTTATACGGGCCTGGCACCCTCTATGGGTAAATGGCCTCATTTAAGAAGGACTTAAATCGTTAATTTCTCATACTAGAAATTTGACATTCCATACACTGCATCTCACATTTGCCATAAAGACAAAGTGACTTAGTGCTGAACTGATTTCTTTTCGCTCGCCGCTACTAAGAAAATCCTTGTTAGTTTCTTTTCCTCCCCTCATTAATATGCTTAAATTCAGGGGGTAATCCCATATGAGTTGAGGTTGTATAACAAATGTTAAAAAATTTCTTAAATACAAATAACCTCTGAATAAAATCATTTCTTTATTAATATATTTTAATAATAAAAAAAAAAAAAATCCTTTTATTAAAGAGGCAATTCTAGTTCATAAAAATCATTTTATGCTAGACCTTCCTCAATAAAAAAAGAATTATATTATATACTTCTATGAATTATATAAATACTCTGATTTTATTCATTAGAGAGGTTTTGTATCTTTAGCTATTAGTATTATGAACACTTTATAAAGTATCCAGTAATACAATATGTGCTTTAAATTTATAAAATATATAAATTTATTAAGCAACTTATTTAGCATAGTCTTACAACCCTCAACCATATGTAGTCCAAGCAGCACTCTAATTAAAAATTAAAGTACATAACAGCATGGACTGCGATATGCGTTCAAAATGTCGATGTTCATGTGTCCTGCAGTTCACACGATGACGCACAGTTTGCTGCGTTCTTCATCGACCCATGAGCCAAGTGATCCACCGCTTAGAGTTAAAATTTTTGTTTTTATATAGCACGTCATAAATATATTTATTGAAAGAAATCAAAAATACACCAAAATTAAATTGGCATATATCAATTCCTTCAATAATTTATTTTATACATACAAAGTGTGTTGCGAATGTCTTAGTTCAAAATCTTCTCAAAAGAAAAGAAAAAGAACGAATTAACTTACATAAAAAAAGATTTATATAAGTACAACTATAATTGTATGTTTTGCAATGTATGAAAATATAATATAAATATTATATTCCCAGTAC
>CAKNFA010000109.1:5000-10000 GCA_930367235.1 Sarcophaga rosellei | reverse complement strand
TGCAAGTTATCTAGAGTTCAACCATAATAACGATCTTGCGATCGCTTGGTTTTAGCCTAATAAAAGCACACGTCCCAAAGGTCCGTGTTTATAATGCATGTATTAGCTCTAGAATTACCACAGTTATCCAAGTAACTGTTAACGATCTAAGGAACCATAACTGATATAATGAGCCTTTTGCGGTTTCACTTTTAATTCGTGTGTACTTAGACATGCATGGCTTAATCTTTGAGACAAGCATATAACTACTGGCAGGATCAACCAGAATAATGTTATTTTTTAATTTTCATTAAGAAATGAAACGAAATCGGCCATAATTTAACAGCGCAATTTCGTCATTTCAATAATAAATTATATTTGCTACAATTTCATTTAACAATATTTTATTTCATTTACTTCTTTTACATCGCATCATATAATATTTTTCAATATATATGATTACTTTGATGTGAAATTAATAATTTGCACATTCTCGTAAAAGTTTCATTTTAAAAATTTTCAAAAAATACCAAATTGGTACACACGATTCAATGAAACTAAAAAATTCATTTTAGTTCCAGTTGAATCGTAATGATGCCGCTCCTCACAACACACATTGTATATTATGAGAAGCCTCGTTCAAAATTTTTGTTAATACAAAAATTGAAGAGCAGCACGCAAAACACTTTGTATAAGACGAACTATTTTCACATTCAAAATAAATTGAATTGAAAATAATCCATCGTAAAAAAAAAAATTGATGAACTTATTTTTTTTCTCAAGATTCAAAATAAAAATATAAATTGAATTTGGCAATAATCCATCCGTTCGGTAAGGAATATGACGAACTATTTTCACAATCAAAATAAATTGACTTGAAAATAATCCATCGTCACAGTATATCAGTAATACATCTTGACGAACTATTCATCCACCGAAAAAGACAAATAATCCATCCACATTATCCAACGTGTCACAAGTAAACGTAAGTAAAAAATCACAAAAAATTTTTCTAAACCATTATAACTCATCAAAATGCCATCGAATACCATTAACACATAGTAATTCGACGAAATATTGCATTTGATAATATTTGCATTTTTGAAATCTCCACTAAATTTTTCGCTATTTTTACACATTTATGTGACATCTTATAGATGTTGCTATACAAATTCTCCGCCAATAGTAGTTTCAAATATACAAAAAAATTAATAATTCATGTTTGAGCCCAAATTTAATGGAATGTTTATACACAATTATGATTTAATCTTAGGGAAGATGATTGAATATATTATAATATTAATTTATATTGAAAATATAATGAAATTAAAGAGGTTTTTTGTTAATTTCCGTACATTACAAATAAGTTAAATTAAGAATCGTTAATATTTGATATTTCAGAAAAAATGCATATAAATTCATATTACAATTTACCCGATATATTTCGAATAAATGTATAATTATTAAGATATTTATAAACCTTTATATATATTACGGAAATAAATTAATTAATAAATTATTAATAACATATAACCATTTATATTAAACAATATCAACATTATTATATTATTATCAACACCTTCATTGACGTACATATAAATTATTTAGAAGATGATTTGAAAAGTAGACCGTACGATTTCATTGAATAATTTTTATTCATCGAGTCAATATTTAAACAATGATTTTTGTTTCATAGACAATAAGAGTCTTTCAAAATTCTTTCATTAGCGTCACTAAACAAATGACGAGACATTTTGCTATCATAATTTCATTTTCATTTCCAAAGCAATTCAACACAGTAAAGTTCCTCTTCAAGACATCAATTCAATAACATTGATTTTTCAGTCAAACTGATATAAAAATATTTTTTTAAGATCAACATCATGAAAAAGTATTTAGAAATTTTCCTTGAATATTTAGATGATGATTTTAGAAAGACATATACTTTTATTGATACATTTTTATGCATCGAGTCAAAGATTAAACAATGATTTTTATTTCATAGACAGTAAGAGTCTTTCAAAATTCTTTCATTAGCGTCACTAAACAAATGACGAGACATTTTGCTACCATAACTTCACTTTTGTTTCGAAAGCAATTCAAAATGATTCAACACAGTAAAGTTCTTCTTCAAAACATCAACATTGATTTTTCAGTCAGACTGATATAAAAATTATTTTTTAAGGTCAACATCATGAAAAATTATTTATTATTATAAATTATCTTTGAATATTTAGTTGATGATTTGAATAGAAGACATACGATTTCATTGAAACATTTTTATGCATCAACACATAAAGAAAACATTTTTGTTTTACGACAAGTAGGAATCTCTTAAAAATCTTTCATTAGCGTCACTAAACAAATGACGAGACATTTAACTACATTTTTCATATTGATAATTTCTTCAACTTAGATTCGAAAGCAATTCAAAATGATTCAACATCATCAGCATGAGACTGAGTTTTAAGATTACCAACTTTGTCAATGTACATAAGAAATTTTTGTACATTTGAATATTTAGCTGATCATTTGAGAAAGGCATACACTTTTATTCAATCATTTTTATCCATCGAGTCAAAGATGAAAGAATGATTTTTATTTCATAGACAGTAAGAGTCTTTCAAAATTCTTTCATTAGCGTCACTAAACAAATGACGAGACATTTTGCTACCATAACTTCACTTTTGTTTCGAAAGCAATTCAAAATTATTCAACACAGTAAAGTTCTTTTTCAAAACATCAACATTGATTTTTCAGTCAAACTGATATAAAAATATTTTTTTAAGATCAACATCATGAAAAAGTATTTAGAAATTTTCCTTGAATATTTAGATGATGATTTTAGAAAGACATATACTTTTATTGATTCATTTTTATGCAGCGAGTCAAAGATTAAACAATCATTTTTATTTCATAGACAGTAAGAGTCTTTCAAAATTCTTTCATTAGCGTCACTAAACAAATGACGAGACATTTTGCTACCATAACTTCACTTTTGTTTCGAAAGCAATTCAAAATTATTCAACACAGTAAAGTTCTTTTTCAAAACATCAACATTGATTTTTCAGTCAAACTGATATAAAAATATTTTTTTAAGATCAACATCATGAAAAAGTATTTAGAAATTTTCCTTGAATATTTAGATGATGATTTTAGAAAGACATATACTTTTATTGATTCATTTTTATGCAGCGAGTCAAAGATTAAACAATCATTTTTATTTCATAGACAGTAAGAGTCTTTCAAAATTCTTTCATTAGCGTCACTAAACAAATGACGAGACATTTTGCTACCATAACTTCACTTTTGTTTCGAAAGCAATTCAAAATTATTCAACACAGTAAAGTTCTTTTTCAAAACATCAACATTGATTTTTCAGTCAGACTGATTTAAAAATAATTTTTTAAGATCAGACATCATGAAAAATGTATTTGTCGATTTACATTACAAATTTACTTTGAATATTTAGATGATGATTTGAACAGAAGACATAAGTTTTCATTGAAACATTTTTATGCATCGACACATAAAGAAAACATTTTTATTTTAGGACAAGTAGGAATCTCTTAAAATTCTTTCATTAGCGTCACTAAACAAATGACGAGACATTTAACAACATTTTTCATACTGATAATTTCTTCAACTTAGATTCGAAAGCAATTCAAAATGATTCAACATCATCAACATGAGACTGAGTTTTAAGATCAACAACTTTGTCGATGTTAATAAGAAATTTTTGTACATTTGAATATTTAGATGATGATTTGAGAAAGACATACACTTTTATTAAATCATTTTTATTCATCGAGTCAAAGATTAAAGAACGATTTTTGTTTCATAGATAGTAGGAATCTTTCAAAATTCTTTCATTAGCGTCACTAAACAAATGACGAGACATTTTGCTACCATAACTTCACTTTTGTTTCGAAAGCAATTCAAAATGATTCAACACAGTAAAGTTCTTCTTCAAAACATCAACATTGATTTTTCAGTCAGACTGATATAAAAATTATTTTTTAAGGTCAACATCATGAAAAATTATTTATTATTATAAATTATCTTTGAATATTTAGTTGATGATTTGAATAGAAGACATACGATTTCATTGAAACATTTTTATGCATCAACACATAAAGAAAACATTTTTGTTTTACGACAAGTAGGAATCTCTTAAAAATCTTTCATTAGCGTCACTAAACAAATGACGAGACATTTAACTACATTTTTCATATTGATAATTTCTTCAACTTAGATTCGAAAGCAATTCAAAATGATTCAACATCATCAGCATGAGACTGAGTTTTAAGATTACCAACTTTGTCAATGTACATAAGAAATTTTTGTACATTTGAATATTTAGCTGATCATTTGAGAAAGGCATACACTTTTATTCAATCATTTTTATCCATCGAGTCAAAGATGAAAGAATGATTTTTATTTCATAGACAGTAAGAGTCTTTCAAAATTCTTTCATTAGCGTCACTAAACAAATGACGAGACATTTTGCTACCATAACTTCACTTTTGTTTCGAAAGCAATTCAAAATTATTCAACACAGTAAAGTTCTTTTTCAAAACATCAACATTGATTTTTCAGTCAAACTGATATAAAAATATTTTTTTAAGATCAACATCATGAAAAAGTATTTAGAAATTTTCCTTGAATATTTAGATGATGATTTTAGAAAGACATATACTTTTATTGATTCATTTTTATGCAGCGAGTCAAAGATTAAACAATCATTTTTATTTCATAGACAGTAAGAGTCTTTCAAAATTCTTTCATTAGCGTCACTAAACAAATGACGAGACATTTTGCTACCATAACTTCACTTTTGTTTCGAAAGCAATTCAAAATTATTCAACACAGTAAAGTTCTTTTTCAAAACATCAACATTGATTTTTCAGTCAGACTGATTTAAAAATAATTTTTTAAGATCAGACATCATGAAAAATGTATTTGTCGATTTACATTACAAATTTACTTTGAATATTTAGATGATGATTTGAACAGAAGAC
>CAKNFA010000108.1:0-24956 GCA_930367235.1 Sarcophaga rosellei | reverse complement strand
TCAAGTCTATTCTAGTCTATTCTACTCTATTCTACTATATTCTAGTCTATTCTAGTCTATTCTAGTCTATTCTAGTCTATTCTAGTCTATTCTAGTCTATTCTAGACTATTCTAGTCTATTCTAGTCTATTCTAGTCTATTCTAGTCTATTCTAGTCTATTCTAGTCTATTCTAGTCTATTCTAGTCTATTCTAGTCTATTCTAGTCTATTCTAGTCTATTCTAGTCTATTCTACTATATTCTAGTCTATTCTAGTCTATTCTAGTCTATTCTAGTCAATTCTAGTCTATTCTAGTCTATTCTAGTCTATTCTAGTCTATTCTAGTCTATTCTAGTCTATTCTAGTCTATTCTAGTCTATTCTAGTCTATTCTAGTCTATTCTAGTCTATTCTAGTCTATTCTAGACTATTCTAGTCTATTCTAGACTATTCTAGTCTATTCTAGTCTATTCTAGACTATTCTAGTCTATTCTAGACTATTCTAGTCTATTCTAGTCTATTCTAGTCTATTCTAGTCTATTCTAGTCTATTCTAGTCTATTCGAGTCTATTCTAGTCTATTCTAGTCTATTCTAGTCTATTCTACTATATTCTAGTCTATTCTAGTCTATTCTAGTCTATTCTACTCTATTCTACTATATTCTAGTCTATTCTAGTCTATTCTAGTCTATTCTAGTCTATTCTACTATATTCTAGTCTATTCTAGTCTATTCTAGTCTATTCTAGTCTATTCTAGTCTATTCTAGTCTATTCTAGTCTATTCTAGTCTATTCTAGTCTATTCTAGTCTATTCTAGTCTATTCTAGTCTATTCTAGTCTATTCTAGTCTATTCTAGTCTATTCTAGTCTATTCTAGTCTATTCTAGTCTATTCTAGTCTATTCTAGTCTATTCTACTCTATTCTACTATATTCTAGTCTATTCTAGTCTATTCTAGTCTATTCTAGTCTATTCTAGTCTATTCTAGTCTATTCTGGTCTATTCTAGTCTATTCTAGTCTATTCTAGTCTATTCTAGTCTATTCTAGTCTATTCTAGTCTATTCTAGTCTATTCTAGTCTATTCTAGTCTATTCTAGTCTATTCTAGTCTATTCTAGTCTATTCTAGTCTATTCTGGTCTATTCTAGTCTATTCTAGTCTATTCTAGTCTATTCTAGTCTATTCTAGTCTATTCTAGTCTATTCTAGTCTGTTCTAGTCTATTCTAGTCTATTCTAGTCTATTCTAGTCTATTCTAGTCTATTCTAGTCTATTCTAGTCTGTTCTAGTCTATTCTAGTCTATTCTAGTCTATTCTAGTCTATTCTAGTCTATTCTAGTCTATTCTAGTCTATTCTAGTCTATTCTAGTCTATTCTAGTCTATTCTAGTCTATTCTAGTCTATTCTAGTCTATTCTAGTCTATTCTAGTCTATTCTAGTCTATTCTAGTCTATTCTAGTCTATTCTAGTCTATTCTGGTCTATTCTAGTCTATTCTAGTCTATTCTAGTCTATTCTGGTCTATTCTAGTCTATTCTAGTCTATTCTAGTCTATTCTAGTCTATTCTAGTCTATTCTAGTCTATTCTAGTCTATTCTAGTCTATTCTAGTCTATTCTAGTCTATTCTGGTCTATTCTAGTCTATTCTACTCTATTCTACTATATTCTAGTCTATTCTAGTCTATTCTAGTCTATTCTAGTCTATTCTAGTCTATTCTAGTCTATTCTAGTCTATTCTACTCTATTCTACTATATTCTAGTCTATTCTAGTCTATTCTAGTCTATTCTAGTCTATTCTAGTCTATTCTGGTCTATTCTAGTCTATTCTAGTCTATTCTAGTCTATTCTAGTCTATTCTAGTCTATTCTAGTCTATTCTAGTCTATTCTAGTCTATTCTA
This sequence comes from Sarcophaga rosellei, assembly GCA_930367235.1. Classification (NCBI taxonomy): domain Eukaryota; kingdom Metazoa; phylum Arthropoda; class Insecta; order Diptera; family Sarcophagidae; genus Sarcophaga; species Sarcophaga rosellei. The sequence continues at coordinate 23,082 of CAKNFA010000108.1, read as the reverse complement.
GTCTATTCTAGTCTATTCTAGTCTATTCTAGTCTATTCTAGTCTATTCTAGTCTATTCTAGTCTATTCTAGTCTATTCTAGTCTATTCTGGTCTATTCTAGTCTATTCTAGTCTATTCTAGTCAATTCTAGTCTATTCTAGTCTATTCTAGTCTATTCTAGTCTATTCTAGTCTATTCTACTCTATTCTACTATATTCTAGTCTATTCTAGTCTATTCTAGTCTATTCTAGTCTATTCTAGTCTATTCTAGTCTATTCTAGTCTATTCTACTATATTCTAGTCTATTCTAGTCTATTCTAGTCTATTCTAGTCTATTCTAGTCTATTCTAGTCTATTCTGGTCTATTCTAGTCTATTCTAGTCTATTCTAGTCTATTCTAGTCTATTCTAGTCTATTCTAGTCTATTCTAGTCTATTCTAGTCTATTCTAGTCTATTCTAGTCTATTCTAGTCTATTCTAGTCTATTCTAGTCTATTCTAGTCTATTCTAGTCTATTCTAGTCTATTCTAGTCTATTCTAGTCTATTCTACTCTATTCTAGTCTATTCTAGTCTATTCTAGTCTATTATAGTCTATTCTAGTCTATTCTAGTCTATTCTAGTCTATTCTAGTCTATTCTAGTCTATTCTAGTCTATTCTAGTCTATTCTAGTCTATTCTAGTCTATTCTAGTCTATTCTAGTCTATTCTAGTCTATTCTAGTCTATTCTAGTCTATTCTAGTCTATTCTAGTCTATTCTAGACTATTCTAGTCTATTCTAGACTATTCTAGTCTATTCTAGTCTATTCTAGACTATTCTAGTCTATTCTAGTCTATTCTAGTCTATTCTAGTCTATTCTAGTCTATTCTAGTCTATTCTAGACTATTCTAGTCTATTCTAGTCTATTCTAGTCTATTCTAGTCTATTCTAGACTATTCTAGTCTATTCTAGTCTATTCTAGTCTATTCTAGTCTATTCTAGTCTATTCTAGACTATTCTAGTCTATTCTAGTCTATTCTAGTCTATTCTAGTCTATTCTAGTCTATTCTAGTCTATTCTAGTCTATTCTAGTCTATTCTGGTCTATTCTAGTCTATTCTACTCTATTCTACTATATTCTAGTCTATTCTAGTCTATTCTAGTCTATTCTAGTCTATTCTAGTCTATTCTAGTCTATTCTAGTCCATTCTAGTCTATTCTAGTCTATTCTAGTCTATTCTAGTCTATTCTAGTCTATTCTAGTCTATTCTAGTCTATTCTAGTCTATTCTAGTCTATTCTAGTCTATTCTAGTCTATTCTAGTCTATTCTAGTCTATTCTAGTCTATTCTAGTCTATTCTAGACTATTCTAGTCTATTCTAGTCTATTCTAGACTATTCTAGTCTATTCTAGTCTATTCTACTCTATTCTACTATATTCTAGTCTATTCTAGTCTATTCTAGTCTATTCTAGTCTATTCTAGTCTATTCTAGTCTATTCTAGTCTATTCTACTCTATTCTACTATATTCTAGTCTATTCTAGTCTATTCTAGTCTATTCTAGTCTATTCTAGTCTATTCTAGTCTATTCTAGTCTATTCTAGTCTATTCTAGTCTATTCTAGTCTATTCTAGTCTATTCTAGTCTATTCTACTATATTCTAGTCTATTCTAGTCTATTCTAGTCTATTCTAGTCTATTCTAGTCTATTCTAGTCTATTCTAGTCTATTCTAGTCTATTCTAGTCTATTCTAGTCTATTCTAGTCTATTCTAGTCTATTCTAGACTATTCTCGTCTATTCTAGACTATTCTAGTCTATTCTAGTCTATTCTAGTCTATTCTAGTCTATTCTAGACTATTCTAGTCTATTCTAGTCTATTCTAGTCTATTCTAGACTATTCTAGTCTATTCTAGACTATTCTAGTCTATTCTAGTCTATTCTAGTCTATTCTAGTCTATTCTAGTCTATTCTAGTCTATTCTACTCTATTCTACTATATTCTAGTCTATCCTAGTCTATTCTGGTCTATTCTAGTCTATTCTAGTCTATTCTAGTCTATTCTAGTCTATTCTAGTCTATTCTAGTCTATTCTAGTCTATTCTAGTCTATTCTAGTCTATTCTAGTCTATTCTAGTCTATTCTAGACTATTCTAGTCTATTCTAGTCTATTCTAGTCTATTCTAGTCTATTCTAGACTATTCTAGTCTATTCTAGACTATTCTAGTCTATTCTAGTCTATTCTAGACTATTCTAGTCTATTCTAGTCTATTCTAGTCTATTCTGGTCTATTCTAGTCTATTCTAGTCTATTCTAGTCTATTCTAGTCTATTCTAGTCTATTCTAGTCTATTCTAGTCTATTCTAGTCTATTCTAGTCTATTCTAGTCTATTCTAGTCTATTCTACTATTCTAGTCTAGAATAGTCTATTCTAGTCTATTCTAGTCTATTCTAGTCTATTCTAGTCTATTCTAGTCTATTCTAGTCTATTCTAGTCTATTCTAGACTATTCTAGTCTATTCTAGACTATTCTAGTCTATTCTAGTCTATTCTAGTCTATTCTAGTCTATTCTAGTCTATTCTAGTCTATTCTAGACTATTCTAGTCTATTCTAGTCTATTCTAGTCTATTCTAGTCTATTCTAGTCTATTCTAGTCTATTCTAGTCTATTCTAGTCTATTCTAGTCTATTCTAGTCTATTCTAGTCTATTCTAGTCTATTCTAGTCTATACTAGTCTATTCTGGTCTATTCTAGTCTATTCTAGTCTATTCTAGTCTATTCTAGTCTATTCTAGTCTATTCTAGTCTATTCTAGTCTATTCTAGACTATTCTACTCTATTCTACTATATTCTAGTCTATTCTAGTCTATTCTAGTCTATTCTAGTCTATTCTAGTCTATTCTAGTCTATTCTACTCTATTCTACTATATTCTAGTCTATTCTAGTCTATTCTAGTCTATTCTAGACTATTCTAGTCTATTCTAGACTATTCTATTCTATTCTAGTCTATTCTAGTCTATTCTAGTCTATTCTAGTCTATTATAGTCTATTCTAGTCTATTCTAGTCTATTCTAGACTATTCTAGTCTATTCTAGACTATTCTAGTCTATTCTAGTCTATTCTAGTCTATTCTAGTCTATTCTAGTCTATTATAGTCTATTCTAGTCTATTCTAGTCTATTCTAGTCTATTCTAGTCTATTCTAGACTATTCTAGTCTATTCTAGTCTATTCTAGTCTATTCTACTCTATTCTACTATATTCTAGTCTATTCTAGTCTATTCTAGTCTATTCTAGTCTATTCTAGTCTATTCTAGTCTATTCTAGTCTATTCTAGACTATTCTAGTCTATTCTAGTCTATTCTACTATATTCTAGTCTATTCTAGTCTATTCTAGTCTATTCTAGTCTATTCTAGTCTATTCTAGTCTATTCTGGTCTATTCTAGTCTATTCTAGTCTATTCTAGTCTATTCTAGTCTATTCTACTCTATTCTACTATATTCTAGTCTATTCTAGTCTATTCTAGTCTATTCTAGTCTATTCTAGACTATTCTAGTCTATTCTAGTCTATTCTAGACTATTCTAGTCTATTCTAGACTATTCTAGTCTATTCTAGTCTATTCTAGTCTATTCTAGTCTATTCTAGTCTATTCTAGTCTATTCTAGTCTATTCTAGTCTATTCTAGTCTATTCTAGTCTATTCTAGTCTATTCTAGTCTATTCTAGTCTATTCTAGTCTATTCTAGTCTATTCTAGTCTATTCTAGTCTATTCTAGTCTATTCTAGTCTATTCTACTATATTCTAGTCTATTCTAGTCTATTCTAGCCTATTCTAGTCTATTCTAGTCTATTCTAGACTATTCTAGTCTATTCTAGTCTATTCTACTATATTCTAGTCTATTCTAGACTATTCTAGTCTATTCTGGTCTATTCTAGTCTATTCTAGTCTATTCTAGACTATTCTAGTCTATTCTAGACTATTCTAGTCTATTCTAGTCTATTCTAGTCTATTCTAGTCTATTCTAGTCTATTCTAGTCTATTCTAGACTATTCTAGTCTATTCTAGTCAATTCTAGTCTATTCTAGACTATTCTAGTCTAGAATAGTCTATTCTAGTCTATTCTGGTCTATTCTAGTCTATTCTAGTCTATTCTAGTCTATTCTAGTCTATTCTAGTCTATTCTAGTCTATTCTAGTCTATTCTACTCTATTCTACTATATTCTAGTCTATTCTAGTCTATTCTAGTCTATTCTAGTCTATTCTAGTCTATTCTACTCTATTCTACTATATTCTAGTCTATTCTAGTCTATTCTAGTCTATTCTAGTCTATTCTAGACTATTCTAGTCTATTCTAGACTATTCTAGTCTATTCTAGTCTATTCTAGTCTATTCTAGTCTATTCTAGTCTATTCTAGTCTATTCTAGTCTATTCTAGTCTATTCTAGTCTATTCTAGTCTATTCTAGTCTATTCTACTCTATTCTAGTCTATTCTAGTCTATTCTAGTCTATTCTAGTCTATTCTAGTCTATTCTAGACTATTCTAGTCTATTCTAGTCTATTCTAGTCTATTCTAGTGTATTCTAGACTATTCTAGTCTATTCTAGACTATTCTAGTCTATTCTAGTCTATTCTAGACTATTCTAGTCTATTCTAGTCTATTCTAGTCTATTCTGGTCTATTCTAGTCTATTCTAGTCTATTCTAGTCTATTCTAGTCTATTCTACTATATTCTAGTCTATTCTAGTCTATTCTAGTCTATTCTAGTCTATTCTAGTCTATTCTAGTCTATTCTAGTCTATTCTAGTCTATTCTAGTCTATTCTACTATTCTAGTCTAGAATAGTCTATTCTAGTCTATTCTAGTCTATTCTAGTCTATTCTAGACTATTCTAGTCTATTCTAGACTATTCTAGTCTATTCTAGTCTATTCTAGTCTATTCTAGTCTATTCTAGTCTATTCTAGACTATTCTAGTCTATTCTAGTCTATTCTAGTCTATTCTAGTCTATTCTAGTCTATTCTAGTCTATTCTAGTCTATTCTAGTCTATTCTAGTCTATTCTAGTCTATTCCAGTCTATTCTAGTCTATTCTAGTCTATTCTAGTCTATTCTAGTCTATTCTGGTCTATTCTAGTCTATTCTAGTCTATTCTAGTCTATTCTAGTCTATTCTAGTCTATTCTAGTCTATTCTAGTCTATTCTAGTCTATTCTACTCTATTCTACTATATTCTAGTCTATTCTAGTATATTCTAGTCTATTCTAGTCTATTCTAGTCTATTCTAGTCTATTCTACTCTATTCTACTATATTCTAGTCTATTCTAGACTATTCTAGTCTATTCTAGACTATTCTAGTCTATTCTAGTCTATTCTAGTCTATTCTAGTCTATTCTAGTCTATTATAGTCTATTCTAGTCTATTCTAGTCTATTCTAGTCTATTCTAGTCTATTCTAGACTATTCTAGTCTATTCTAGACTATTCTAGTCTATTCTAGTCTATTCTAGTCTATTCTACTCTATTCTACTATATTCTAGTCTATTCTAGTCTATTCTAGTCTATTCTAGTCTATTCTAGTCTATTCTAGTCTATTCTAGTCTATTCTAGACTATTCTAGTCTATTCTAGTCTATTCTACTATATTCTAGTCTATTCTAGTCTATTCTAGTCTATTCTAGTCTATTCTAGTCTATTCTAGTCTATTCTAGTCTATTCTAGTCTATTCTAGTCTATTCTGGTCTATTCTAGTCTATTCTAGTCTATTCTAGTCTATTCTAGTCTATTCTAGTCTATTCTACTCTATTCTACTATATTCTAGTCTATTCTAGTCTATTCTAGTCTATTCTAGTCTATTCTAGTCTATTCTAGACTATTCTAGTCTATTCTAGTCTATTCTAGACTATTCTAATCTATTCTAGACTATTCTAGTCTATTCTAGTCTATTCTAGTCTATTCTAGTCTATTCTAGTCTATTCTAGTCTATTCTAGTCTATTCTAGTCTATTCTAGTCTATTCTAGTCTATTCTAGTCTATTCTAGTCTATTCTAGTCTATTCTAGTCTATTCTAGTCTATTCTAGTCTATTCTAGTCTATTCTACTCTATTCTACTATATTCTAGTCTATTCTAGTCTATTCTAGTCTATTCTAGTCTATTCTAGTCTATTCTAGTCTATTATAGTCTATTCTAGTCTATTCTAGTCTATTCTAGTCTATTCTAGTCTATTCTAGTCTATTCTAGTCTATTCTAGTCTATTCTAGTCTATTCTAGTCTATTCTACTCTATTCTACTATATTCTAGTCTATTCTAGTCTATTCTAGTCTATTCTAGTCTATTCTAGTCTATTGTAGTCTATTCTAGTCTATTCTAGTCTATTCTAGTCTATTATACTCTATTCTACTATATTCTAGTCTATTCTAGTCTATTCTCCCTACGGGGAACCTGTAACCCCAATAGGGCGCGTCCCCAGGTGGCGGATAGGGGAATGCTTCCCAGATATGGGTGGTAGGGGAGAAATCAAATATCCCCCGCGGACCAACAGGTAAAGACCAAGCGCGACGGACCTCATATTGAGCGGCTTCTTGGCCAGCGTCTGACTCCATGTTAGGAGCGGCTGTATACTACTCACCTGGCAGTAGGTATAAAATGCTATGGGAAGAAACCCTGAAAAAAAATCAACATGAGTAATCATAAAGTAAAAAACGTTACGGTGCAGGGAGTCATAAACCCAGTACCGGCGGTTATAGGGAGTGAGCAAGCGGGCTCCCGGCCGTCGTCATCCAGCGACCGCAATGCTGCTTCGGTTAAAGGCTTGGCCGAGGTAGCAGATAGATCTACAAGCATAAACGAAATCGATGAAGTCTCAGAAGTAAATGTCTTCAGAAGGAGCAACAGACTCGCGCGTTCTCCCCCTGGAGCAGTTTTCGGAACACCTACGGGAACACGCGGACAGAGTTCGCAACCTAACGTGGGTCTTACCCCAGGAGAAAACGCCGGTGAATACAATCAAGAGAACCCCGAAACACCACAGGGCAACGCAGTTGATCCCCAAGCGGAGAAGGACATCCTGAGCTGCAACTCACCTAGACAAGATTTCATACTCAAAATGAAAATATCAGAAGAGGAAGCATTGAAGAAGTGTAAAACGGTGATTAAAAAAATGAAAACGGCTATTAATAGACTGAGGAACATCAGCATGGACGTTCAAAATGGCGTGTCTGAGTTAGACGAACTATTGGACGTAATTGCAGACTACCGTAGAAGCTGGAAAAATGCAGAAAAAGAAATACAGCTTAGTAAAACACAGCAGAAGGAGACCTCAGATACTCCAAAAATCCAGAAAACGAAAAATAAGCGAACCGCGTCTAGCCCTGCGGAAACTAACCCAGAGAAGAAAACGAAGAAGAAAGCTACCGATAGTACAGTGGTCATAGTAGGTACAGAAACCAGGCCCGAGGTAGTAGCGGGGAAGAAAGAAAGTACAAGAGCCCAAAGGAGAAAACGTCCTAAGAGACCCCAGAACCGACCTGACGCTGTCGTCATAAAACCCAGAGAAGGGCACAGCTATGCCGACGTATTAAAAAATCTGAGAGAAAAAGTTAACCCGGAAGAGACTGAAGTGGCAGTGCAATCCGTCCGAAAAACAAAGACAGGATCTTTGCTCTTAATAATGGGCAAAGGCGGGAGAAAAGAGGAGTTTCGCGAAGCTATTACAGGCACACTAAAAGAGGAGGCCGTAGTGCAGAATATGATATCGAAGGCCAAAATAGAAATACAGGATCTCGACTCCCTGACGACAGAAGACGAAGTGAAAAGGGCCATAAAAAATGTGACCAAATCCGCAGATGAGGATATAGTGGTACGCCTGACGAGCACAAACAGCAGAGAGCAGAAAAGGGCTTTTGTGTCGCTACCAGTAGCTGACGCAAACATATTACTCGAGAAACGACGAATATTAATCGGATGGACATACTGTCGTATACGATACAAGGAGGAGGAAAAGCGCTGCTATAAATGTTTCGAATCGGGGCATAGGCAGTGGGATTGCAAAGGACCTGACAGGAAAGGAATGGGTCTATGTATAAGATGCGGTCAAAAGGGCCATAAAATGAAGGAATGCAGGAACCCCCCGAAATGCTGTGTCTGTTCAGAGAGCAAAATCAGAGCAACAGATCACATACCTGGATCTCGAAGCTGTAAACGAACCCAAAACAACAACGGTACGCATTGAGGTTCTTACAAGCTAACATGCACAGAGGCAAAGTGGCACATGCTCTCCTGCCACAAATCGTTAGAGAATTGGAAGCAGATATAATTATCATCAGTGAACAGTACGCAAAAATGGCTACTGGATTATGGTTTGATGACGAATCGGAAACCAGTGCAATATGGATCCCCTGCCAGAGGCAGATTCACATAAGGAATAGCGGAAAGGGGAACGGGTTTGCCTGGGTCCAAATTGGAACCCTCACACTTGTAAGCTGTTACCTAACCCCAAACGACAATATCGAGACATTCCAGGAGAAACTTGACGATATAGAAGATCTCGCAAGGCTTAAGGGAAACAATCTCATTGTAGCAGGTGACTTTAATTCTCGCGCAATCGAATGGGGATTAAAAAATACCGACTCAAGAGGCACAAGAGTATTAGAAATGGTAGCACGACTAGGGATGATGACAGCAAACACTGGCAGTGTCCCAACTTTCAGGCGTCCTGGATGCGAGGGCACCATCCCAGACGTAACTTTTGTCTCTGAGGAAGTGGCCCATAAGTTGAAGGACTGGAGAGTTCTTGAAATATATACAGCCAGCGATCATCAGTATATATCGTTCTGTTTGAAAGACGGAGAAGCTGCACACAAAAATAAAACTAGTGGAACCACCCGAAAATGGAACGTGAATAAGCTTAATACAGCGGTACTTCTCTCCGAAATCGACAGACGAGCAGGAGAACTTAGAAGCGAAGCAGACACGAGAACAACAGTCGCCAACACCATGTCGACAATCACAAGATGTTGTAACAGCGCAATGCCAAAAATGAATAAAGGTCCCAAATGGAAACCAGTACATTGGTGGAATGCTTCGATCGAAGAATCCAGAAGGAACTGCTTACAAGCAAGAAGGAGGTATACCAGAGCCAGGCGCAGAGGCGACGCTGAAGCAGAGCGTAGTGAATATAAAGAAGCCAAAAAACAGCTGAAAATCCGAATACTCAAAAGTAAAAAGGAAAAGTGGGAAGAACTGAGGACCGATATAAACCAAAATCCCTGGGGCCTTGGTTACAAACTCGTGATGAACAAACTCGGAATGAAAAACCCGGTAGAAATTATGGACGAAGACATCATGCACAATATTGTGAGCACACTATTTCCACGACACGAAATCAGACAAGATGACAGCGGAACAGAGACCCGTTCCAATACTCCCTTGTTCACAACAGTAGAGCTATAAACGGCCGCTCGTAGCCTCAAAAACAAAAAAGCACCCGGACCCGATGGAATCCCAACAGAGGTAATAAAGGAGATAGCAATGAACCGCCCCGAGATACTGCTGAAAATGTATAACAGTTGTCTTAAAGAGGGGATATTCCCAGACGCTTGGAAGGAACAAAAACTAGTTCTTATAAGCAAGGGTAAGGGAGATCCAACATCGCCATCATCGTATAGGCCCCTGTGTTTGTTAGACTCTGCGGGCAAATTGTTTGAGAGGCTCATAAAGCCTAGGCTTGACGAGGCCATTAAAACTTCGGGAGGTCTTTCTACAAGACAATACGGATTTCGACCTGGAAGATCTACAATAGGAGCTCTTAAGGAAGTGGTAGATGCATTCGAAGCTGCCCAGACCGGGAATCACTTCCCGAGACCGGTTATACTCCTGGCGACCTTAGACATAAAAAACGCCTTCAACAGTCTGAGGTGGACAGATGTGATAGAGGCCCTGGATACAACTTTCAACGTTCCAGCATATCTGATGAGAGTTATTAAGGATTACCTAAGAAATAGAGTGCTGATATACGACACAAACCAAGGATCAAGAAGAATGCAGGTCACCTCCGGAGCGGCACAGGGGTCCATATTGGGACCAGATCTCTGGAACGCGACTTACGATGGAATCTTAAGAATAGAGATGCCGGAGGATACTTTCCTAGTCGGATACGCAGACGACATCGCGGCAGTTATCAGGGGTAGAAACATAGACGAAGTCCAACGCAGACTACGACAAGTCATGATGCGGACTAAGCACTGGTTGGAATCTCACGGCCTACAGCTGGCCATGCATAAGCCAGAGCTGCTCCTACTAACCAGACGACATATTCCAATAGAGATTGAAATCAACATAGGCGACTTGGTTATTCCCACGAAGAAATCTATTAAATACCTTGGGGTTAGATTGGACTCGAAACTGACCTATTCAAACCAAATAGAATATACTGCAGCGAGAGCCGCTAGAATAACAGCCCAACTAAGCAGACTGATGGCAAACATTGGTGGACCCCTCCCAAGTAAGAGAAAGCTACTCATGGAGACTGGAAATAGCATACTCCTCTATGGATCCGAAATTTGGGCTTCTACTTTGGAAACCCAAATCAGAGCTAGGAAACTGCTGTCTGCGCAGAGAATAGCTGCTCTACGAGTGATATCCTCGTATCGAACGGTATCAACACAAGCTGCCCTAGTGATAGCCGGAATGGTTCCCATAGACCTACAGGCAATTGAGCGCCGGATGATCTTCAACGCCAGGCAAAATACGACTCAACCACAGAGTACGGAGGCAATAAAGCACGAAGTCTCCCTAAAATGACAGTCTCGCTGGGAGAATGAACAGCACGGAAGGTGGACATTCAAACTGATTCCAGAGTTGCAAGTGTGGAAAAACAGAAAACACGGAGAAGTAGACTACTACATAACCCAGATGCTGACCGGTCACGGATACTTCAGAGAGTACCTGCATCGCATGGGGAAATGCAGCTCGCCATTTTGTATCTACGAGGAGAAGGAAACGTTAGATGACTCCGACCACACTTTCTTCAGCTGTCGTCGATGGGCCGAAAGCCGTCAGCGACTCGAAGCTGAAATCGGAAATATTAGTGCAACAAACGTCGTGCTGAAAATGATAAGCAATAGAGAAAGCTGGAACGCAGTAAGAGAATTTGCGCATCATGTCCTGCGTACGAAAAAATACGACCTAGACGCAGTGGAATAAGAGAAGAGCGGAGCCTGGACGCAGGCTGATGATGATGGAACTGGCACACCCGCCAGAAAAGGGGTCCACCTCGAAGTAATACAACCGTGGTTCCGAGGTGGAATATACCCTGGTGAGGAGACAAGGTGGGGTTTTAGTCGGTATACCTAATGGGAGAGTCCGACATACCATGTATGGTGACGGCCTACATGAATGCATAAAGCATTTCCCCTCCTTCCCGCAAAAAAAAAAAAAAAAAAAAAAAAAAAAAAATTCTAGTCTATTCTAGTCTATTCTAGTCTATTCTAGTCTATTCTGGTCTATTCTAGTCTATTCTAGTCTATTCTAGTCTATTCTAGTCTATTCTAGTCTATTCTAGTCTATTCTAGTCTATTCTAGTCTATTCTGGTCTATTCTAGTCTATTCTACTCTATTCTACTATATTCTAGTCTATTCTAGTCTATTCTAGTCTATTCTAGTCTATTCTACTCTGTTCTACTATATTCTACTATATTCTAGTCTATTCTAGTCTATTCTAGTCTATTCTAGTCTATTCTAGTCTATTCTAGTCTATTCTGGTCTATTCTAGTCTATTCTAGTCTATTCTAGTCTATTCTAGTCTATTCTAGTCTATTCTAGTCTATTCTAGTCTATTCTAGTCTATTCTAGTCTATTCTAGTCTATTCTAGTCTATTCTAGTCTATTCTAGTCTATTCTAGTCTATTCTAGTCTATTCTAGTCTATTCTAGTCTATTCTAGTCTATTCTAGTCTATTCTACTCTATTCTACTATATTCTAGTCTATTCTAGTCTATTCTAGTCTATTCTAGTCTATTCTAGTCTATTCTAGTCTATTCTAGTCTATTCTACTCTATTCTACTATATTCTAGTCTATTCTAGTCTATTCTAGTCTATTCTAGTCTATTCTAGTCTATTCTGGTCTATTCTAGTCTATTCTAGTCTATTCTAGTCTATTCTAGTCTATTCTAGTCTATTCTAGTCTATTCTAGTCTGTTCTAGTCTATTCTAGTCTATTCTAGTCTATTCTAGTCTATTCTAGTCTATTCTAGTCTATTCTAGTCTATTCTAGTCTATTCTAGTCTATTCTACTCTATTCTACTATATTCTAGTCTATTCTAGTCTATTCTAGTCTATTCTACTCTATTCTAGTCTATTCTAGTCTATTCTAGTCTATTCTAGTCTATTCTAGTCTATTCTAGACTATTCTAGTCTATTCTAGACTATTCTAGTCTATTCTAGTCTATTCTAGTCTATGCTAGTCTATTCTAGTCTATTCTAGTATATTCTAGTCTATTCTAGTCTATTCTAGTCTATTCTAGTCTATTCTAGTCTATTCTAGTCTATTCTAGTCTATTCTACTCTATTCTACTATATTCTAGTCTATTCTAGTCTATTCTAGTCTATTCTAGTCTATTCTAGTCTATTCTAGACTATTCTAGTCTATTCTAGTCTATTCTACTATATTCTAGTCTATTCTAGACTATTCTAGTCTATTCTGGTCTATTCTAGTCTATTCTAGTCTATTCTAGACTATTCTAGTCTATTCTAGACTATTCTAGTCTATTCTAGTCTATTCTAGTCTATTCTACTCTATTCTAGTCTATTCTAGACTATTCTAGTCTATTCTAGTCTATTCTAGACTATTCTAGTCTATTCTAGACTATTCTAGTCTATTCTAGTCTATTCTAGTCTATTCTAGTCTATTCTAGTCTATTCTAGTCTATTCTAGTCTATTCTAGTCTATTCTAGTCTATTCTAGTCTATTCTAGTCTATTCTAGTCTATTCTAGTCTATTCTAGTCTATTCTAGTCTATTCTACTCTATTCTACTATATTCTAGTCTATTCTAGTCTATTCTAGTCTATTCTAGTCTATTCTAGTCTATTCTAGACTATTCTAGTCTATTCTAGTCTATTCTACTATATTCTAGTCTATTCTAGACTATTCTAGTCTATTCTGGTCTATTCTAGTCTATTCTAGTCTATTCTAGACTATTCTAGTCTATTCTAGACTATTCTAGTCTATTCTAGTCTATTCTAGTCTATTCTAGTCTATTCTAGTCTATTCTAGACTATTCTAGTCTATTCTAGTCTATTCTAGTCTATTCTAGACTATTCTAGTCTATTCTAGACTATTCTAGTCTATTCTAGTCTATTCTAGTCTATTCTAGTCTATTCTAATCTATTCTAGTCTATTCTACTCTATTCCACTATATTCTAGTCTATCCTAGTCTATTCTGGTCTATTCTAGTCTATTCTAGTCTATTCTAGTCTATTCTAGTCTATTCTAGTCTATTCTAGTCTATTCTAGTCTATTCTAGTCTATTCTAGTCTATTCTAGTCTATTCTAGTCTATTTTGGTCTATTCTAGTCTATTCTAGTCTATTCTAGACTATTCTAGTCTATTCTAGTCTATTCTAGTCTATTCTAGTCTATTCTAGACTATTCTAGTCTATTCTAGACTATTCTAGTCTATTCTAGTCTATTCTAGACTATTCTAGTCTATTCTAGTATATTCTAGTCTATTCTGGTCTATTCTAGTCTATTCTAGTCTATTCTAGTCTATTCTAGTCTATTCTACTATATTCTAGTCTATTCTAGTCTATTCTAGTCTATTCTAGTCTATTCTAGTCTATTCTAGTCTATTCTAGTCTATTCTAGTCTATTCTAGTCTATTCTAGTCTATTCTACTATTCTAGTCTAGAATAGTCTATTCTAGTCTATTCTAGTCTATTCTAGTCTATTCTAGTCTATTCTAGTCTATTCTAGACTATTCTAGTCTATTCTAGACTATTCTAGTCTATTCTAGTCTATTCTAGTCTATTCTAGACTATTCTAGTCTATTCTAGTCTATTCTAGACTATTCTAGTCTATTCTAGTCTATTCTAGTCTATTCTAGTCTATTCTAGTCTATTCTGGTCTATTCTAGTCTATTCTAGTCTATTCTAGTCTATTCTAGTCTATTCTAGTCTATTCTAGTCTATTCTACTCTATTCTACTATATTCTAGTCTATTCTACTCTATTCTACTATATTCTAGTCTATTCTAGTCTATTCTAGTCTATTCTAGTCTATTCTAGTCTATTCTAGTCTATTCTACTCTATTCTACTATATTCTAGTCTATTCTAGACTATTCTAGTCTATTCTAGACTATTCTAGTCTATTCTAGTCTATTCTAGTCTATTCTAGTCTATTCTAGTCTATTCTAGTCTATTCTAGTCTATTCTAGTCTATTCTAGTCTATTCTAGTCTATTATAGTCTATTCTAGTCTATTCTAGTCTATTCTAGTCTATTCTAGACTATTCTAGTCTATTCTAGACTATTCTAGTCTATTCTAGTCTATTCTAGTCTATTCTAGTCTATTCTAGTCTATTCTAGTCTATTATAGTCTATTCTAGTCTATTCTAGTCTATTCTAGTCTATTCTAGTCTATTCTAGACTATTCTAGTCTATTCTAGTCTATTCTAGTCTATTCTACTCTATTCTACTATATTCTAGTCTATTCTAGTCTATTCAAGTCTATTCTAGTCTATTCTAGTCTATTCTAGTCTATTCTAGTCTATTCTAGTCTATTCTAGTCTATTCTAGTCTATTCTAGTCTATTATAGTCTATTCTAGTCTATTCTAGTCTATTCTAGTCTATTCTAGTCTATTCTAGACTATTCTAGTCTATTCTAGACTATTCTAGTCTATTCTAGTCTATTCTAGTCTATTCTAGTCTATTCTAGTCTATTCTAGTCTATTATAGTCTATTCTAGTCTATTCTAGTCTATTCTAGTCTATTCTAGTCTATTCTAGACTATTCTAGTCTATTCTAGTCTATTCTAGTCTATTCTACTCTATTCTACTATATTCTAGTCTATTCTAGTCTATTCTAGTCTATTCTAGTCTATTCTAGTCTATTCTAGTCTATTCTAGACTATTCTAGTCTATTCTAGTCTATTCTACAATATTCTAGTCTATTCTAGTCTATTCTAGTCTATTCTAGTCTATTCTAGTCTATTCTAGTCTATTCTAGTCTATTCTAGTCTATTCTGGTCTATTCTAGTCTATTCTAGTCTATTCTAGTCTATTCTAGTCTATTCTACTCTATTCTACTATATTCTAGTCTATTCTAGTCTATTCTAGTCTATTCTAGTCTATTCTAGTCTATTCTAGTCTATTCTAGACTATTCTAGTCTATTCTAGTCTATTCTAGTCTATTCTAATCTATTCTAGACTATTCTAGTCTATTCTAGTCTATTCTAGTCTATTCTAGTCTATTCTAGTCTATTCTAGTCTATTCTAGTCTATTCTAGTCTATTCTAGTCTATTCTAGTCTATTCTAGTCTATTCTAGTCTATTCTAGTCTATTCTAGTCTATTCTAGTCTATTCTAGTCTATTCTAGTCTATTCTAGTCTATTCTAGTCTATTCTAGTCTATTCTAGTCTATTCTAGTCTATTCTAGTCTATTCTAGTCTATTCTAGTCTATTCTAGTCTATTCTAGTCTATTCTAGTCTATTCTACTCTATTCTACTATATTCTAGTCTATTCTAGTCTATTCTAGTCTATTCTAGTCTATTCTAGTCTATTATAGTCTATTCTAGTCTATTCTAGTCTATTCTAGTCTATTCTAGTCTATTCTAGTCTATTCTAGTCTATTCTAGTCTATTCTACTCTATTCTACTATATTCTAGTCTATTCTAGTCTATTCTAGTCTATTCTAGTCTATTCTAGTCTATTCTAGTCTATTGTAGTCTATTCTAGTCTATTCTAGTCTATTCTAGTCTATTCTACTCTATTCTACTATATTCTAGTCTATTCTAGTCTATTCTAGTCTATTCTAGTCTATTCTAGTCTATTCTAGTCTATTCTAGTCTATTCTGGTCTATTCTAGTCTATTCTAGTCTATTCTAGTCTATTCTAGTCTATTCTAGTCTATTCTAGTCTATTCTAGTCTATTCTAGTCTATTCTGGTCTATTCTAGTCTATTCTACTCTATTCTACTATATTCTAGTCTATTCTAGTCTATTCTAGTCTATTCTAGTCTATTCTAGTCTATTCTAGTCTATTCTACTCTATTCTACTATATTCTAGTCTATTCTAGTCTATTCTAGTCTATTCTAGTCTATTCTAGTCTATTCTAGTCTATTCTAGTCTATTCTGGTCTATTCTAGTCTATTCTAGTCTATTCTAGTCTATTCTAGTCTATTCTAGTCTATTCTAGTCTATTCTAGTCTATTCTAGTCTATTCTAGTCTATTCTAGTCTATTCTAGTCTATTCTACTCTATTCTACTATATTCTAGTCTATTCTAGTCTATTCTAGTCTATTCTAGTCTATTCTAGTCTATTCTAGTATATTCTACTCTATTCTACTATATTCTAGTCTATTCTAGTCTATTCTAGTCTATTCTAGTCTATTCTAGTCTATTCTGGTCTATTCTAGTCTATTCTAGTCTATTCTAGTCTATTCTAGTCTATTCTAGTCTATTCTAGTCTATTCTAGTCTGTTCTAGTCTATTCTAGTCTATTCTAGTCTATTCTAGTCTATTCTAGTCTATTCTAGTCTATTCTAGTCTATTCTAGTCTATTCTACTCTATTCTACTATATTCTAGTCTATTCTAGTCTATTCTAGTCTATTCTACTCTATTCTAGTCTATTCTAGTCTATTCTAGTCTATTCTAGTCTATTCTAGTCTATTCTAGTCTATTCTAGTCTATTCTAGTCTATTCTAGTCTATTCTAGTCTATTCTATTCTATTCTAGTCTATTCTAGTCTATTCTAGTCTATTCTAGACTATTCTAGTCTATTCTAGTCTATTCTAGTCTATTCTAGTCTATTCTAGTATATTCTAGTCTATTCTAGTCTATTCTAGTCTATTCTAGTCTATTCTAGTCTATTCTAGTCTATTCTAGTCTATTCTAGTCTATTCTAGTCTATTCTAGTCTATTCTAGTCTATTCTAGTCTATTCTAGTCTATTCTAGTCTATTCTAGTCTATTCTACTATATTCTAGTCTATTCTAGTCTATTCTAGTCTATTATAGTCTATTCTAGTCTATTCTAGTCTATTCTAGTCTATTCTAGACTATTCTAGTCTAGAATAGTCTATTCTAGTCTATTATAGTCTATTCTAGTCTATTCTAGTCTATTCTAGACTAGAATAGTCTATTCTAGTCTATTCTAGTCTATTATAGTCTATTCTAGTCTATTCTAGTCTATTCTAGTCTATTCTAGACTATTCTAGTCTATTCTAGTCTATTCTAGTCTATTCTAGTCTATTCTAGTCTATTCTAGTCTATTCTAGTCTATTCTAGTCTATTCTGGTCTATTCTAGTCTATTCTAGTCTATTCTAGTCTATTCTAGTCTATTCTAGTCTATTCTAGTCTATTCTAGTCTATTCTAGTCTATTCTAGTCTATTCTAGTCTATTCTAGTCTATTCTAGTCTATTCTAGTCTATTCCAGTCTATTCTGGTCTATTCTAGTCTATTCTAGTCTATTCTAGTCTATTCTAGTCTATTCTAGTCTATTCTAGTCTATTCTAGTCTATTCTAGTCTATTCTAGTCTATTCTAGTCTATTCTAGTCTATTCTAGTCTATTCTAGTCTATTCTAGTCTATTCTAGTCTATTCTAGTCTATTCTAGTCTATTCTAGTCTATTCTAGTCTATTCTAGTCTATTCTGGTCTATTCTAGTCTATTCTAGTCTATTCTAGTCTATTCTAGTCTATTCTAGTCTATTCTAGTCTATTCTGGTCTATTCTACTCTATTCTACTATATTCTAGTCTATTCTAGTCTATTCTAGTCTATTCTAGTCTATTCTAGTCTATTCTAGTCTATTCTAGTCTATTCTAGTCTATTCTAGTCTATTCTAGTCTATTCTGGTCTATTCTAGTCTATTCTAGTCTATTCTAGTCTATTCTAGTCTATTCTAGTCTATTCTAGTCTATTCTAGTCTATTCTATTCTATTCTAGTCTATTCTAGTCTATTATAGTCTATTCTAGTCTATTCTAGTCTATTCTAGTCTATTCTAGTCTATTCTACTATATTCTAGTCTATTCTAGTCTATTCTAGTCTATTCTAGTCTATTCTACTCTATTCTACTATATTCTAGACTATTCTAGTCTATTCTAGTCTATTCTACTCTATTCTACTATATTCTAGTCTATTCTAGTCTATTCTAGTCTATTCTAGTCTATTCTAGTCTATTCTAGTCTATTCTAGTCTATTCTAGTCTATTCTAGTCTATTCTAGTCTATTCTAGTCTATTCTAGTCTATTCTAGTCTATTCTAGTCTATTCTAGTCTATTCTAGTCTATTCTAGTCTATTCTAGTCTATTCTAGTCTATTCTAGTCTATTCTAGTCTATTCTAGTCTATCCTAGTCTATTCTAGTCTATTCTAGTCTATTCTAGTCTATTCTAGTCTATTCTAGTCTATTCTAGTCTATTCTGGTCTATTCTAGTCTATTCTAGTCTATTCTAGTCTATTCTAGTCTATTATAGTCTATTCTAGTCTATTCTAGTCTATTCTAGTCTATTCTAGTCTATTCTAGTCTATTCTAGTCTATTCTAGTCTATTCTAGTCTATTCTAGTCTATTCTAGTCTATTCTAGACTATTCTAGTCTATTCTAGTCTATTCTAGTCTATTCTAGTCTATTCTAGTCTATTCTGGTCTATTCTAGTCTATTCTAGTCTATTCTACTCTATTCTACTATATTCTAGTCTATTCTAGTCTATTCTAGTCTATTCTAGTCTATTCTAGTCTATTCTAGTCTATTCTGGTCTATTCTAGTCTATTCTATTCTATTCTAGTCTATTCTAGTCTATTCTAGTCTATTCTAGTCTATTCTAGTCTATTCTAGTCTATTCTAGTCTATTCTAGTCTATTCTAGTCTATTCTAGTCTATTCTAGTCTATTCTAGTCTATTCTAGTCTATTCTAGTCTATTCTAGTCTATTCTAGTCTATTCTAGTCTATTCTACTCTATTCTACTATATTCTAGTCTATTCTAGTCTATTCTAGTCTATTCTAGTCTATTCTACTCTATTCTAGTCTATTCTAGTCTATTCTAGTCTATTATAGTCTATTCTAGTCTATTCTAGTCTATTCTAGTCTATTCTTGTCTATTCTAGTCTATTCTAGTCTATTCTAGTCTATTCTAGTCTATTCTAGTCTATTCTAGTCTATTCTAGTCTATTCTAGTCTATTCTAGTCTATTCTAGTCTATTCTAGTCTATTCTAGTCTATTCTAGTCTATTCTAGTCTATTCTAGTCTATTCTAGTCTATTCTAGTCTATTCTAGACTATTCTAGTCTATTCTAGACTATTCTAGTCTATTCTAGTCTATTCTAGTCTATTCTAGTCTATTCTAGTCTATTCTAGTCTATTCTAGACTATTCTAGTCTATTCTAGTCTATTCTAGTCTATTCTAGACTATTCTAGCCTATTCTAGTCTATTCTAGTCTATTCTAGTCTATTGTAGTCTATTCTAGACTATTCTAGTCTACTCTAGTCTATTCTAGTCTATTCTAGTCTATTCTAGTCTATTCTAGTCTATTCTGGTCTATTCTAGTCTATTCTACTCTATTCTACTATATTCTAGTCTATTCTAGTCTATTCTAGTCTATTATAGTCTATTCTAGTCTATTCTACTCTATTCTACTATATTCTAGTCTATTCTAGACTATTCTAGTCTATTCTAGTCTATTCTAGTCTATTCTAGTCTATTCTAGTCTATTCTAGTCTATTCTAGTCTATTCTAGTCTATTCTAGTCTATTCTAGTCTATTCTAGTCTATTCTAGTCTATTCTAGTCTATTCTAGACTATTCTAGTCTATTCTAGTCTATTCTACTCTATTCTACTATATTCTAGTCTATTCTAGTCTATTCTAGTCTATTCTAGTCTATTCTAGTCTATTCTAGTCTATTCTAGTCTATTCTAGTCTATTCTAGTCTATTCTAGTCTATTCTACTCTATTCTACTATATTCTAGTCTATTCTAGTCTATTCTAGTCTATTCTAGTCTATTCTAGTCTATTCTAGTCTATTCTAGTCTATTCTAGTCTATTCTACTCTATTCTACTATATTCTAGTCTATTCTAGTCTATTCTAGTCTATTCTAGTCTATTCTAGTCTATTCTAGTCTATTCTAGTCTATTCTAGTCTATTCTAGTCTATTCTAGTCTATTCTAGTCTATTCTAGTCTATTCTAGTCTATTCTAGTCTATTCTAGTCTATTCTAGTCTATTCTAGTCTATTCTAGTCTATTCTAGTCTATTCTAGTCTATTCTAGTCTATTCTAGTCTATTCTAGTCTATTCTAGTCTATTCTAGACTATTCTAGTCTATTCTAGTCTATTCTAGTCTATTCTAGTCTATTCTAGACTATTCTAGTCTATTCTAGTCTATTCTAGTCTATTCTAGTCTATTCTAGTCTATTCTAGACTATTCTAGTCTAGAATAGTCTATTCTAGTCTATTCTGGTCTATTCTAGTCTATTCTAGTCTATTCTAGTCTATTCTAGTCTATTCTAGTCTATTCTACTCTATTCTACTATATTCTAGTCTATTCTAGTCTATTCTAGTCTATTCTAGTCTATTCTAGTCTATTCTAGTCTATTCTAGTCTATTCTACTCTATTCTACTATATTCTAGTCTATTCTAGTCTATTCTAGTCTATTCTAGACTATTCTAGTCTATTCTAGACTATTCTAGTCTATTCTAGTCTATTCTAGTCTATTCTAGTCTATTCTAGACTATTCTAGTCTATTCTAGTCTATTCTAGTCTATTCTAGACTATTCTAGTCTATTCTAGACTATTCTAGTCTATTCTAGTCTATTCTAGTCTATTCTAGTCTACTCTAGTCTATTCTAGTCTATTCTACTCTATTCTACTATATTCTAGTCTATCCTAGTCTATTCTGCTCTATTCTAGTCTATTCTAGTCTATTCTAGTCTATTCTAGTCTATTCTAGTCTATTCTAGTCTATTCTAGTCTATTCTAGTCTATTCTAGTCTATTCTAGTCTATTCTAGTCTATTCTAGTCTATTCTAGTCTATTCTAGTCTATTCTAGACTATTCTAGTCTATTCTACTCTATTCTACTATATTCTAGTCTATTCTAGTCTATTCTAGTCTATTCTAGTCTATTCTAGTCTATTCTACTCTATTCTACTATATTCTAGTCTATTCTAGTCTATTCTAGTCTATTCTAGACTATTCTAGTCTATTCTAGACTATTCTAGTCTATTCTAGTCTATTCTAGTCTATTCTAGTCTATTCTAGACTATTCTAGTCTATTCTAGTCTATTCTAGTCTATTCTAGACTATTCTAGTCTATTCTAGACTATTCTAGACTATTCTAGTCTATTCTAGACTATTCTAGTCTATTCTAGTCTATTCTAGTCTATTCTAGTCTATTCTAGTCTATTCTAGTCTATTCTACTCTATTCTACTATATTCTAGTCTATCCTAGTCTATTCTGGTCTATTCTAGTCTATTCTAGTCTATTCTAGTCTATTCTAGTCTATTCTAGTCTATTCTAGTCTATTCTAGTCTATTCTAGTCTATTCTAGTCTATTCTAGTCTATTCTAGTCTATTCTAGACTATTCTAGTCTATTCTAGTCTATTCTAGTCTAATCTAGTCTATTCTAGACTATTCTAGTCTATTCTAGACTATTCTAGTCTATTCTAGTCTATTCTAGACTATTCTAGTCTATTCTAGTCTATTCTAGTCTATTCTGGTCTATTCTAGTCTATTCTAGTCTATTCTAGTCTATTCTAGTCTATTCTACTATATTCTAGTCTATTCTAGTCTATTCTAGTCTATTCTAGTCTATTCTAGTCTATTCTAGTCTATTCTAGTCTATTCTAGTCTATTCTACTATTCTAGTCTATTCTAGTCTATTCTAGTCTATTCTAGTCTATTCTAGTCTATTCTAGTCTATTCTAGACTATTCTAGTCTATTCTAGACTATTCTAGTCTATTCTAGTCTATTCTAGTCTATTCTAGTCTATTCTAGTCTATTCTAGTCTATTCTAGTCTATTCTAGACTATTCTAGTCTATTCTAGTCTATTCTAGTCTATTCTAGTCTATTCTAGTCTATTCTAGTCTATTCTAGTCTATTCTAGTCTATTCTAGTCTATTCTAGTCTATTCTAGTCTATTCTAGTCTATTCTAGTCTATTCTGGTCTATTCTAGTCTATTCTAGTCTATTCTAGTCTATTCTAGTCTATTCTAGTCTATTCTAGTCTATTCTAGTCTATTCTACTCTATTCTACTATATTCTAGTCTATTCTAGTCTATTCTAGTCTATTCTAGTCTATTCTAGTCTATTCTAGTCTATTCTACTCTATTCTACTATATTCTAGTCTATTCTAGACTATTCTAGTCTATTCTAGACTATTCTAGTCTATTCTAGTCTATTCTAGTCTATTCTAGTCTATTCTAGTCTATTCTAGTCTATTCTAGTCTATTCTAGTCTATTCTAGTCTATTATAGTCTATTCTAGTCTATTCTAGTCTATTCTAGTCTATTCTAGTCTATTCTAGACTATTCTAGTCTATTCTAGACTATTCTAGTCTATTCTAGTCTATTCTAGTCTATTATAGTCTATTCTAGTCTATTCTAGTCTATTCTAGTCTATTCTAGTCTATTCTAGACTATTCTAGTCTATTCTAGTCTATTCTAGTCTATTCTACTCTATTCTACTATATTCTAGTCTATTCTAGTCTATTCTAGTCTATTCTAGTCTATTCTAGTCTATTCTAGTCTATTCTAGTCTATTCTAGTCTATTCTAGACTATTCTAGTCTATTCTAGTCTATTCTACTATATTCTAGTCTATTCTAGTCTATTCTAGTCTATTCTAGTCTATTCTAGTCTATTCTAGTCTATTCTGGTCTATTCTAGTCTATTCTAGTCTATTCTAGTCTATTCTAGTCTATTCTA
>CAKNFA010000107.1:17500-35000 GCA_930367235.1 Sarcophaga rosellei | reverse complement strand
TAATTTATATTGAAAATATAATGAAATTAAAGAGGTTTTTTGTTAATTTCCGTACATTACAAATAAGTTAAATTAAGAATCGTTAATATTTGATATTTCAGAAAAAATGCATATAAATTCATATTACAATTTACCCGATATATTTCGAATAAATGTATAATTATTAAGATATTTATAAACCTTTATATATATTACGGAAATAAATTAATTAATAAATTATTAATAACATATAACCATTTATATTAAACAATATCAACATTATTATATTATTATCAACACCTTCATTGACGTACATATAAATTATTTAGAAGATGATTTGAAAAGTAGACCGTACGATTTCATTGAATAATTTTTATTCATCGAGTCAATATTTAAACAATGATTTTTGTTTCATAGACAATAAGAGTCTTTCAAAATTCTTTCATTAGCGTCACTAAACAAATGACGAGACATTTTGCTATCATAATTTCATTTTCATTTCCAAAGCAATTCAACACAGTAAAGTTCCTCTTCAAGACATCAATTCAATAACATTGATTTTTCAGTCAAACTGATATAAAAATATTTTTTTAAGATCAACATCATGAAAAAGTATTTAGAAATTTTCCTTGAATATTTAGATGATGATTTTAGAAAGACATATACTTTTATTGATACATTTTTATGCATCGAGTCAAAGATTAAACAATGATTTTTATTTCATAGACAGTAAGAGTCTTTCAAAATTCTTTCATTAGCGTCACTAAACAAATGACGAGACATTTTGCTACCATAACTTCACTTTTGTTTCGAAAGCAATTCAAAATGATTCAACACAGTAAAGTTCTTCTTCAAAACATCAACATTGATTTTTCAGTCAGACTGATATAAAAATTATTTTTTAAGGTCAACATCATGAAAAATTATTTATTATTATAAATTATCTTTGAATATTTAGTTGATGATTTGAATAGAAGACATACGATTTCATTGAAACATTTTTATGCATCAACACATAAAGAAAACATTTTTGTTTTACGACAAGTAGGAATCTCTTAAAAATCTTTCATTAGCGTCACTAAACAAATGACGAGACATTTAACTACATTTTTCATATTGATAATTTCTTCAACTTAGATTCGAAAGCAATTCAAAATGATTCAACATCATCAGCATGAGACTGAGTTTTAAGATTACCAACTTTGTCAATGTACATAAGAAATTTTTGTACATTTGAATATTTAGCTGATCATTTGAGAAAGGCATACACTTTTATTCAATCATTTTTATCCATCGAGTCAAAGATGAAAGAATGATTTTTATTTCATAGACAGTAAGAGTCTTTCAAAATTCTTTCATTAGCGTCACTAAACAAATGACGAGACATTTTGCTACCATAACTTCACTTTTGTTTCGAAAGCAATTCAAAATTATTCAACACAGTAAAGTTCTTTTTCAAAACATCAACATTGATTTTTCAGTCAAACTGATATAAAAATATTTTTTTAAGATCAACATCATGAAAAAGTATTTAGAAATTTTCCTTGAATATTTAGATGATGATTTTAGAAAGACATATACTTTTATTGATTCATTTTTATGCAGCGAGTCAAAGATTAAACAATCATTTTTATTTCATAGACAGTAAGAGTCTTTCAAAATTCTTTCATTAGCGTCACTAAACAAATGACGAGACATTTTGCTACCATAACTTCACTTTTGTTTCGAAAGCAATTCAAAATTATTCAACACAGTAAAGTTCTTTTTCAAAACATCAACATTGATTTTTCAGTCAGACTGATTTAAAAATAATTTTTTAAGATCAGACATCATGAAAAATGTATTTGTCGATTTACATTACAAATTTACTTTGAATATTTAGATGATGATTTGAACAGAAGACATAAGTTTTCATTGAAACATTTTTATGCATCGACACATAAAGAAAACATTTTTATTTTAGGACAAGTAGGAATCTCTTAAAATTCTTTCATTAGCGTCACTAAACAAATGACGAGACATTTAACAACATTTTTCATACTGATAATTTCTTCAACTTAGATTCGAAAGCAATTCAAAATGATTCAACATCATCAACATGAGACTGAGTTTTAAGATTACCAACTTTGTCAATGTACATAAGAAATTTTTGTACATTTGAATATTTAGCTGATCATTTGAGAAAGGCATACACTTTTATTCAATCATTTTTATCCATCGAGTCAAAGATGAAAGAATGATTTTTATTTCATAGACAGTAAGAGTCTTTCAAAATTCTTTCATTAGCGTCACTAAACAAATGACGAGACATTTTTCTACCATAACTTTACTTTTGTTTCGAAAGCATATTCATAATGATTCAACACAGTAAAGTTCTTCTTCAAAACATCAACATTGATTTTTCAGTCAGACTGATTTAAAAATAATTTTTTAATATCAACATCATGAAAAAGTATTTGTCGTTTTACATTACAAATTTTCTTTGAAAATTTAGATGATGATTTGAATAGAAGACATACGTTTTCATTGAAACATTTTTATGCATCGACTCATAAAGAAAACAATTTTATTTTAGTACAAATAGGAATCTTTTAAAATTCTTTCATTAGCGTCACTAAACAAATGACGAGCCATTTTGCTACCATAATTTCATTTTCAAAGCAATTCAAAATATTTCAACACAGTAAAGTTCTTCTTCAAAACATCAACATTGATTTTTCAGTCAGACTGATTTAAAAATAATTTTTTAAGATCAACATCATGAAAAAGTATTTAAAATTTTCTTTCAATATTTACATGATGATGAGTTGAGAAAGACATACACTTTTATTGAATCATTTTTATTCATCGAGTCAAAGATTAAACAATGATTTCTGTTTCATAGACAGTAAGAATCTTTCAAAATTCTTTCATTAGCGTCACTAAACAAATGACGAGACATTTTTCTACTATAATTTCATTTTCATTTCCAAAGCAACTCAAAATATTTCAACATAGTAAAGTTCTTCTTCAAAACATCAATTCAACAACATTGATTTTTCAATCAAACTGATTTAAAAATAATTTTTTAAGATCAACATCATGAAAAAGTATTTAAAATTTTCTTTCAATATTTAGATGATAATTTGAGAAAGACATAGACTTTTATCGAAGCATTTTTATTCATCGAGTCAAAGATTAAACAATGATTTTTGTTTCATAGACAGTAGGAATCTTTCAAAATTCTTTCATTAGCGTCACTAAACAAATGACGAGACATTTTGCTACTATAATTTCATTTTCATTTCCAAAAGCAATTCAAAATATTTCAACACAGTAAAGTTCTTCTTCAAAACATCAACATTGATTTTTCAGTTAGACTGACTTAAAAATAATTTTTTTAAATCAACATCATGAAAAAGTATTTAGAAATTTTCTTTCAATATTTAGATGATGATTTGAACAGAAGACATACGACTTCATTGAATCATTTTTATACATCGACAATAAAGTAAAGAATTTTGCAATCTCTTAAATTTCTTTCATTAGCGTCACTAAATATATGACGAGACATTTTGATACCACCAAAAGGAAATTAATATAAGTCCAGCCGTTTAAACACATACATTTTTGATTCTAATAATTTCTTTACCTTAGATTCGAATACAATTTAAAATGATTGTACCAACAATAAAGTCATCATTTTCATGTATCAAACTAAAAAGTAAAGAAACAATTTTATTTTAGAGACAACAAGAATCTCGATATAATCCATTCATTCATTCATTCATATATTATATATATATATATATATATACGTCACTAAATAAATGACGAGACATTTGGCTACCGTGGGAGAGTCATAGTAACTTATAATTTTTTCAATGCCTTCCCAGAGCATTGAAAATAAATTAAATTGTACTTAAAACAAATATAAATGAATCAATATATATATAAATGTTTTTCAGTACAATTTAATTTATGCAACAACACAAGAGTATATTTGAAACCATCATCATCTATCTCTATTATATATCTTAATGTAAAATTTATATATTTTAAAAATGTATATATGAAGATGATGACAATTTAAATATACTCTCATATGTTGCTTTTCCCCCCTTGGGGGGAATAATAAACACTTTATATGTAAATAACATACAAAGTGTTTGCAAGCAATTTTAAAAAATATAATTAATTATATTTTTTGATTATTATAATATATATAAAAATCATATAATATTAAATATTACATGATTTATATATATTTTATTTAAAAAATGATCAATCATATCATATAAAATATAATATGATCGAATCGTCAAGCTAAGGATGAGCTTCAGTGGATCGCAGTATGGCAGCTGCTCTACCACTTACAACACCTTGCCCGTTACAAAAGTCGTTTACAATTGATTCTAGGCACTGTCATTGTATTAAATAATGTTTTTATAAGTAACTAGCGCGGCGTACAGGTGATAGTATCCTCCCATACTTGCTATGTTACAAATAACATTGGCATCACAATCCATTGTCGTTTACCAAAAGCAAACTTTAAATGGTTTAAGAGCCATACAATGCAATTGCCCCATTATTTATCATTGCAGTCCAGCTTGGATACGACCTTAGAGGCGTTCAGGCATAATCCAACGGACGTAGCGTCATACCACTGTTCGCTCGAACAAGTATTGTGCCATAGGTCCGTACCTGCGGTTCCTCTCGTACTACGCAGGAATGCTGTCGCAACAACATATTGTCATTAGTAGGGTAAAACTAACCTGTCTCACGACGGTCTAAACCCAGCTCACGTTCCCTTGCATGGGTGAACAATCCAACGCTTGGTGAATTTTGCTTCACAATGATAGGAAGAGCCGACATCGAAGGATCAAAAAGCGACGTCGCTATGAACGCTTGGCCCGCCACAAGCCAGTTATCCCTGTGGTAACTTTTCTGACACCTCTTGTTAAAAACTCCTTAAACCAAAAGGATCGATAGGCCGAGCTTTTGCTGTCCCTGTGTGTACTGAACACCGAGATCAAGTCAGCATTTGCCCTTTTGCTCTATGTGTGGTTTCTGTCCGCACTGAGCTGGCCTTGGGACACCTCCGTTATTATTTGAGAGATGTACCGCCCCAGTCAAACTCCCTACCTGGCAATGTCCTTGAATTGGATCATACCTGAGTATTGGGAGTTATACCAAATTTCAAATATTGACAATAGCACCGAAATGCCATCATCTCATTAAAATTTGTTTACAATTATATAACAAACTCTTAGTACTTTGATCAAGAAGCTTGCATCATAACCCAATACCATAAGATATATAAATATATCCGTATAATGGCTAAGAAATGATACACGTTCCACTTAATCAAGTAAGTAAGGAAACAATAAGAGTAGTGGTATTTCATTGGTGACAAAGGCCCCCGAAAGACCAGTATCTCCCACTTATGCTACACCTCTTATGTCTCCTTACACTGCCAGATTAGAGTCAAGCTCAACAGGGTCTTCTTTCCCCGCTAATTATTCCAAGCCCGTTCCCTTGGCTGTGGTTTCGCTAGATAGTAGATAGGGACAGTAGGAATCTCGTTAATCCATTCATGCGCGTCACTAATTAGATGACGAGGCATTTGGCTACCTTAAGAGAGTCATAGTTACTCCCGCCGTTTACCCGCGCTTACTTGAATTTCTTCACTTTGACATTCAGAGCACTGGGCAGAAATCACATTGTGTCAACACCCGTTAGGGCCATCACAATGCTTTGTTTTAATTAGACAGTCGGATTCCCCAAGTCCGTGCCAGTTCTGAATTGATTGTTAATTGATAGTCGTTATAATTTAAAAGGAATATATCTTGCGATAATTCCCTAAAAATTTTAGCAAGAAAGTTCCACAATTGGCTACGTAACTACTATCCGAGGAACAAGATCCGAAAATCTCTATTTACCCAGAACGAGTACATAAACCATGTTATTGCTTCCCAATCAAGCCCGACTATCTCAATCTTCAGAGCCAATCCTTATCCCGAAGTTACGGATCTAATTTGCCGACTTCCCTTACCTACATTATTCTATCGACTAGAGACTCTTCACCTTGGAGACCAGCTGCGGATATTGGTACGGCCTGTTGAGAAGTTTGCGTGACCCCACCATAAATTTTCAAGGTCCGAGGAGAAAATATCGACACAACAGTAAATGTCATGCTCTTCTAGCCCATCTACCATATCTCTCTTCGAAAGACTTCCATGGTAGTACGACTATAAAACAGAAAAGAAAACTCTTCCGATATCTCTCGACGGCTTCTTTATGGTCGTTCCTGTTGCCAGGATGAGCACAAGGCCCATATTTATTAACAAACGGATACTCAACAGGTTACGGAATTGGAACCGTATTCCCTTTCGTTCAAAATTATTCAAGTGTTTAATTACTAAATAATCAAATTAAATTATTTTTCATTATAACTTGAAAATTTTCGGCTTTCGCCTTGAACTTAGGACCGACTAACTCGTGATCAACCACTGTTCACACGAAACCCTTCTCCACTTCAGTCCTCCAAGGTCTCATTCGATTATTTGCTACTACCACCAAGATCTGTACCAATGGCGGCTCCATGCAGGCTTGCGCCAAACACTTCCAAGCACACCATAGTACCCTCCTACTCACTAAAGTTTCAAAGTTTATAATCCAACCGAAATTGAACATAAACCATCTACTTTAGCGGTAATGTATAGGTATACAACTTAAGCGCCATCCATTTTAAGGGCTAGTTGCTTCGGCAGGTGAGTTGTTACACACTCCTTAGCGGATTACGACTTCCATGTCCACCGTCCTGCTGTTTTAAGCAACCAACGCCTTTCATGGTATCTGCATGAGTTGTTAATTTGGGCACCGTAACATTACGTTTGGTTCATCCCACAGCGCCAGTTCTGCTTACCAAAAGTGGCCCACTGGGCACATTATATCACAACCACAACCTTCATACCAAGAAAGGTGAGGTTCTTACCCATTTAAAGTTTGAGAATAGGTTAAGGTCGTTTCGACCCTAAGGCCTCTAATCATTCGCTTTACCAGATAAGATTATTTTACATAATTTTTAAATGCACCAGCTATCCTGAGGGAAACTTCGGAGGGAACCAGCTACTAGATGGTTCGATTGGTCTTTCGCCCCTATACTCAATTCTGACAATCGATTTGCACGTCAGAACTGTTTCGGTCTTCCATCAGGGTTTCCCCTGACTTCAACCTGATCAAGTATAGTTCAAACATCTTTCGGGTCACAGCATATATGCTCAAGGTACGCTCTAGTTAGAGGTATAAATAATATAAATATTATTATACATAACTGTATAGAACGCCCCGGGATTGAATTAATAGACTATAAATAATCTAAAAACTAATCCCATTAAAGTTATGTTAATTTCGCTATTAGGTTTTGATACCCAATAACTTGCAAATATGTTAGACTCCTTGGTCCGTGTTTCAAGACGGGTCCCGAAGGTATCCTGAATCTTTCGCATTGTTAATCATATAAGTGCATATAATAAACATAAAAATCAATGATTAATATGCTATTATAAAATATAAATATTTAAGCACTATATACAATAAATCTATCAACACTTTATCAAATCAAGAGCATTTATTCTATGTTAAATTGCAAGCAAAATAATTTGAATAAACTTACGCATCATTGATCTTATGATAAATATATTTATGTTAATAGATTACAATGTCCGTTATAGAAAAAATGCACACCATTATTATAATATTATTAATATTAAAATCATAATGATGAATTTTCTATAATGGATATTCAGGTTCATCGGGCTTAACCTCTAAGCAGTTTCACGTACTATTTAACTCTCTATTCAGAGTTCTTTTCAACTTTCCCTCACGGTACTTGTTTACTATCGGTCTCATGGTTATATTTAGTTTTAGATGGAGTTTACCACCCACTTAGTGCTGCACTATCAAGCAACACGACTCTTTGGAAATGCCATCTAGTAATCATTAACGTTATACGGGCCTGGCACCCTCTATGGGTAAATGGCCTCATTTAAGAAGGACTTAAATCGTTAATTTCTCATACTAGAAATTTGACATTCCATACACTGCATCTCACATTTGCCATAAAGACAAAGTGACTTAGTGCTGAACTGATTTCTTTTCGCTCGCCGCTACTAAGAAAATCCTTGTTAGTTTCTTTTCCTCCCCTCATTAATATGCTTAAATTCAGGGGGTAATCCCATATGAGTTGAGGTTGTATAACAAATGTTAAAAAATTTCTTAAATACAAATAACCTCTGAATAAAATCATTTCTTTATTAATATATTTTAATAATAAAAAAAAAAAAAATCCTTTTATTAAAGAGGCAATTCTAGTTCATAAAAATCATTTTATGCTAGACCTTCCTCAATAAAAAAAGAATTATATTATATACTTCTATGAATTATATAAATACTCTGATTTTATTCATTAGAGAGGTTTTGTATCTTTAGCTATTAGTATTATGAACACTTTATAAAGTATCCAGTAATACAATATGTGCTTTAAATTTATAAAATATATAAATTTATTAAGCAACTTATTTAGCATAGTCTTACAACCCTCAACCATATGTAGTCCAAGCAGCACTCTAATTAAAAATTAAAGTACATAACAGCATGGACTGCGATATGCGTTCAAAATGTCGATGTTCATGTGTCCTGCAGTTCACACGATGACGCACAGTTTGCTGCGTTCTTCATCGACCCATGAGCCAAGTGATCCACCGCTTAGAGTTAAAATTTTTGTTTTTATATAGCACGTCATAAATATATTTATTGAAAGAAATCAAAAATACACCAAAATTAAATTGGCATATATCAATTCCTTCAATAATTTATTTTATACATACAAAGTGTGTTGCGAATGTCTTAGTTCAAAATCTTCTCAAAAGAAAAGAAAAAGAACGAATTAACTTACATAAAAAAAGATTTATATAAGTACAACTATAATTGTATGTTTTGCAATGTATGAAAATATAATATAAATATTATATTCCCAGTACATCACTAAAATGTATATGGATTTATAAAAATTTACAAATCGCATAACATTTTTTTTTTTTCACTCCACATAAATCATTTCTACTCCACACAAAAATGATTTATTTTCACTCCACAAAACTATTTATTTATTTCCACTCCACAAAACTATTTTTCTTGAACCCAATTTTAATAATTGCTTTTAATATATAATAATAATTCTACCCACTCAGGATTTGTACTTTTAGCTTTTTTATATTGAATAATATAAGGAATACTATAAAACTCAATATCTTTTGTGTTTGTTACATCATGTGTAACTTAAGAAATTGCCCCAGGATTTCTTTTTGAATAAATGTATGTATTACATACATATATTTTTTGATCATTGATCAAAAAATTTTTTTTTTGTGTCAACTTCTGTGAAACATCCATAACACCCCAAACCAACTGGAAAAGGTATTATAGCGTTCACGTCCGAAGACATTTTTATATAGCAAGTCAGATAAGTTAAACTATGATTTATAAATTCATATAAATCATAATTTATTTATTTTATACATACAAAGTGTGTTGCGAATGTCTTAGTTCAAAATCTTTTCAAAAGAAAAGAAAAAGAACGAATTAACTTACATAAAAAAATATTTATATAAGTACAACTATAATTGTATGTTTTTCAATGTATGAGAGAATATAATAAATTATATTTCTCAAAACATTGAATAAGATATGCATTATTTTTTGTTTTTTGTATATTTATAAAATATATAAATATACATTTTTATTTAACGGGTAGGAACACATTAATGATCCTTCCGCAGGTTCACCTACGGAAACCTTGTTACGACTTTTACTTCCTCTAAATAATCAAGTTCGGTCAACTTTTGCGAAACATCCGTAACACGCAAGGCGTTACAGTGATCACGTCCGGAGACCTCACTAAATAATTCAATCGGTAGTAGCGACGGGCGGTGTGTACAAAGGGCAGGGACGTAATCAATGCGAGTTAATGACTCACACTTACTGGGAATTCCAAGTTCATGTGAACAGTTTCAGTTCACAATCCCAAGCATGAAAGTGGTTCAGCGGTTTACCCGGACCTCTCGGTCTAGGAAATACACGTTGATACTTTCATTGTAGCGCGCGTGCAGCCCAGGACATCTAAGGGCATCACAGACCTGTTATTGCTCAATCTCATTATTGCTAGACGCAATTTGTCCATTTAAGAAGCTAGTGTCCTTATAATGGGACAAACCAACAGGTACGGCTCCACCTTTATAAACACATTCAAACACTCACACATGTTACTGCATTCATGAATGAAGGCTATAAAAGCTTCAAACACCATAATCCTGAAAGCATCTATTTAATATATTTGAGTCTCGTTCGTTATCGGAATTAACCAGACAAATCACTCCACGAACTAAGAACGGCCATGCACCACCACCCATAGATTCGAGAAAGAGCTATCAATCTGTCTTACACGCTTATGTTCGGACCTGGTAAGTTTTCCCGTGTTGAGTCAAATTAAGCCGCAGGCTCCACTCCTGGTGGTGCCCTTCCGTCAATTCCTTTAAGTTTCAGCTTTGCAACCATACTTCCCCCGGAGCCCAAAAGCTTTGGTTTCCCGGGAAGCGACTGAGAGAGCCATAATAGTAGCTACACCCAATTGCTAGCTGGCATCGTTTATGGTTAGAACTAGGGCGGTATCTGATCGCCTTCGAACCTCTAACTTTCGTTCTTGATTAATGAAAACATCTTTGGCAAATGCTTTCGCTTAAGTTAGTCTTACGACGGTCCAAGAATTTCACCTCTCGCGTCGTAATACTAATGCCCCCAAACTGCTTCTATTAATCATTACCTCTTGATCTAAAAAACCAATGAAAGTAGAACAGAGGTCTTATTTCATTATTCCATGCACAAAATATTCAGGCATTTGGAGCCTGCTTTAAGCACTCTAATTTGTTCAAAGTAATTGTACCGGCCTACAACAGCACGCAATGAAGAGCACTGAAGCAGGTTTAAATAGGAGGAATACATATAAATACAAGTATTTAATATATATAAGAACTCCACCGGTAATACGCTTACATACATAAGGTATAGTACAGACTACAATTATAGTTATACTACCCGTATGAAGCACAAGTTCAACTACGAACGTTTTAACCGCAACAACTTTAATATACGCTATTGGAGCTGGAGTTACCGCGGCTGCTGGCACCAGACTTGCCCTCCAATAGGTCCTTGTTAAAGGATTTAAAGTGTACTCATTCCAATTACAGGGCCTCTATAATGAGTCCTGTATTGTTATTTTTCGTCACTACCTCCCCGGGCTGGGAGTGGGTAATTTACGCGCCTGCTGCCTTCCTTAGATGTGGTAGCCGTTTCTCAGGCTCCCTCTCCGGAATCGAACCCTGATTCCCCGTTACCCGTTGCAACCATGGTAGTCCTAGATACTACCATCAAAAGTTGATAGGGCAGACATTTGAAAGATCTGTCGTCGGTACAAGACCATACGATCTGCAAGTTATCTAGAGTTCAACCATAATAACGATCTTGCGATCGCTTGGTTTTAGCCTAATAAAAGCACACGTCCCAAAGGTCCGTGTTTATAATGCATGTATTAGCTCTAGAATTACCACAGTTATCCAAGTAACTGTTAACGATCTAAGGAACCATAACTGATATAATGAGCCTTTTGCGGTTTCACTTTTAATTCGTGTGTACTTAGACATGCATGGCTTAATCTTTGAGACAAGCATATAACTACTGGCAGGATCAACCAGAATAATGTTATTTTTTAATTTTCATTAAGAAATGAAACGAAATCGGCCATAATTTAACAGCGCAATTTCGTCATTTCAATAATAAATTATATTTGCTACAATTTCATTTAACAATATTTTATTTCATTTACTTCTTTTACATCGCATCATATAATATTTTTCAATATATATGATTACTTTGATGTGAAATTAATAATTTGCACATTCTCGTAAAAGTTTCATTTTAAAAATTTTCAAAAAATACCAAATTGGTACACACGATTCAATGAAACTAAAAAATTCATTTTAGTTCCAGTTGAATCATAATGATGCCGCTCCTCACAACACACATTGTATATTATGAGAAGCCTCGTTCAAAATTTTTGTTAATACAAAAATTGAAGAGCAGCACGCAAAACACTTTGTATAAGACGAACTATTTTCACATTCAAAATAAATTGAATTGAAAATAATCCATCGTAAAAAAAAAAATTGATGAACTTATTTTTTTTCTCAAGATTCAAAATAAAAATATAAATTGAATTTGGCAATAATCCATCCGTTCGGTAAGGAATATGACGAACTATTTTCACAATCAAAATAAATTGACTTGAAAATAATCCATCGTCACAGTATATCAGTAATACATCTTGACGAACTATTCATCCACCGAAAAAGACAAATAATCCATCCACATTATCCAACGTGTCACAAGTAAACGTAAGTAAAAAATCACAAAAAATTTTTCTAAACCATTATAACTCATCAAAATGCCATCGAATACCATTAACACATAGTAATTCGACGAAATATTGCATTTGATAATATTTGCATTTTTGAAATCTCCACTAAATTTTTCGCTATTTTTACACATTTATGTGACATCTTATAGATGTTGCTATACAAATTCTCCGCCAATAGTAGTTTCAAATATACAAAAAAATTAATAATTCATGTTTGAGCCCAAATTTAATGGAATGTTTATACACAATTATGATTTAATCTTAGGGAAGATGATTGAATATATTATAATATTAATTTATATTGAAAATATAATGAAATTAAAGAGGTTTTTTGTTAATTTCCGTACATTACAAATAAGTTAAATTAAGAATCGTTAATATTTGATATTTCAGAAAAAATGCATATAAATTCATATTACAATTTACCCGATATATTTCGAATAAATGTATAATTATTAAGATATTTATAAACCTTTATATATATTACGGAAATAAATTAATTAATAAATTATTAATAACATATAACCATTTATATTAAACAATATCAACATTATTATATTATTATCAACACCTTCATTGACGTACATATAAATTATTTAGAAGATGATTTGAAAAGTAGACCGTACGATTTCATTGAATAATTTTTATTCATCGAGTCAATATTTAAACAATGATTTTTGTTTCATAGACAATAAGAGTCTTTCAAAATTCTTTCATTAGCGTCACTAAACAAATGACGAGACATTTTGCTATCATAATTTCATTTTCATTTCCAAAGCAATTCAACACAGTAAAGTTCCTCTTCAAGACATCAATTCAATAACATTGATTTTTCAGTCAAACTGATATAAAAATATTTTTTTAAGATCAACATCATGAAAAAGTATTTAGAAATTTTCCTTGAATATTTAGATGATGATTTTAGAAAGACATATACTTTTATTGATACATTTTTATGCATCGAGTCAAAGATTAAACAATGATTTTTATTTCATAGACAGTAAGAGTCTTTCAAAATTCTTTCATTAGCGTCACTAAACAAATGACGAGACATTTTGCTACCATAACTTCACTTTTGTTTCGAAAGCAATTCAAAATGATTCAACACAGTAAAGTTCTTCTTCAAAACATCAACATTGATTTTTCAGTCAGACTGATATAAAAATTATTTTTTAAGGTCAACATCATGAAAAATTATTTATTATTATAAATTATCTTTGAATATTTAGTTGATGATTTGAATAGAAGACATACGATTTCATTGAAACATTTTTATGCATCAACACATAAAGAAAACATTTTTGTTTTACGACAAGTAGGAATCTCTTAAAAATCTTTCATTAGCGTCACTAAACAAATGACGAGACATTTAACTACATTTTTCATATTGATAATTTCTTCAACTTAGATTCGAAAGCAATTCAAAATGATTCAACATCATCAGCATGAGACTGAGTTTTAAGATTACCAACTTTGTCAATGTACATGAGACTGAGTTTTAAGATTACCAACTTTGTCAATGTACATAAGAAATTTTTGTACATTTGAATATTTAGCTGATCATTTGAGAAAGGCATACACTTTTATTCAATCATTTTTATCCATCGAGTCAAAGATGAAAGAATGATTTTTATTTCCATAGACAGTAAGAGTCTTTCAAAATTCTTTTCATTAGCGTCACTAAACAAATGACGAGACATTTTGCTACCATAACTTCACTTTTGTTTCGAAAGCAATTCAAAATTATTCAACACAGTAAAGTTCTTTTTCAAAACATCAACATTGATTTTTTCAGTCAAAACTGATATAAAAATATTTTTTTAAGATCAACATCATGAAAAAGTATTTAGAAATTTTCCTTGAATATTTAGATGATGATTTTAGAAAGACATATACTTTTATTGATTCATTTTTATGCAGCGAGTCAAAGATTAAACAATCATTTTTATTTCATAGACAGTAAGAGTCCTTTCAAAATTCTTTCATTAGCGTCACTAAACAAATGACGAGACATTTTGCTACCATAACTTTCACTTTTGTTTCGAAAGCAATTCAAAATTATTCAACACAGTAAAGTTCTTTTTCAAAACATCAACATTGATTTTTCAGTCAGACTGATTTAAAAATAATTTTTTAAGATCAGACATCATGAAAAATGTATTTGTCGATTTACATTACAAATTTACTTTGAATATTTAGATGATGGATTTGAACAGAAGACATAAGTTTTCATTGAAACATTTTTATGCATCGACACATAAAGAAAACATTTTTATTTTAGGACAAGTAGGAATCTCTTAAAATTCTTTCATTAGCGTCACTAAACAAATGACGAGACATTTAACAACATTTTTCATACTGATAATTTCTTCAACTTAGATTCGAAAGCAATTCAAAATGATTCAACATCATCAACATGAGACTGAGTTTTAAGATCAACAACTTTGTCGATGTTAATAAGAAATTTTTGTACATTTGAATATTATAGATGATGATTTGAGAAAGACATACACTTTTATTAAATCATTTTTATTCATCGAGTCAAAGATTAAAGAACGATTTTTGTTTCATAGATAGTAGGAATCTTTCAAAATTCTTTCATTAGCGTCACTAAACAAATGACGAGACATTTTGCTACCATAACTTCACTTTGTTTCGAAAGCAATTCAAAATGATTCAACACAGTAAAGTTCTTCTTCAAAACATCAACATTGATTTTTCAGTCAGACTGATATAAAAATTATTTTTTATGGTCAACATCATGAAAAATTATTTATTATTATAAATTATCTTTGAATATTTAGTTGATGATTTGAATAGAAGACATACGATTTCATTGAAACATTTTTATGCATCAACACATAAAGAAAACATTTTTGTTTTTACGACAAGTAGGAATCTCTTAAAAATCTTTCATTAGCGTCACTAAACAAATGACGAGACATTTAACTACATTTTTCATATTGATAATTTCTTCAACTTAGATTCGAAAGCAATTCAAAATGATTCAACATCATCAGCATGAGACTGAGTTTTAAGATTACCAACTTTGTCAATGTACATAAGAAATTTTTGTACATTTGAATATTTAGCTGATCATTTGAGAAAGGCATACACTTTTATTCAATCATTTTTATCCATCGAGTCAAAGATGAAAGAATGATTTTTATTTCATAGACAGTAAGAGTCTTCAAAATTCTTTCATTAGCGTCACTAAACAAATGACGAGACATTTTGCTACCATAACTTCACTTTTGTTTCGAAAGCAATTCAAAATTATTCAACACAGTAAAGTTCTTTTTCAAAACATCAACATTGATTTTTCAGTCAAACTGATATAAAAATATTTTTTTAAGATCAACATCATGAAAAAGTATTTAGAAATTTTCCTTGAATATTTAGATGATGATTTTAGAAAGACATATACTTTTATTGATTCATTTTTATGCAGCGAGTCAAAGATTAAACAATCATTTTTATTTCATAGACAGTAAGAGTCTTTCAAAAATCTTTCATTAGCGTCACTAAACAAATGACAGGACATTTTGCATACCATAACTTCACTTTTGTTTCGAAAGCAATTCAAAATTATTCAACACAGTAAAGTTCTTTTTCAAAACATCAACATTGATTTTTCAGTCAGACTGATTTAAAATAATTTTTTAAGATCAG
Organism: Sarcophaga rosellei; assembly: GCA_930367235.1. Classification (NCBI taxonomy): domain Eukaryota; kingdom Metazoa; phylum Arthropoda; class Insecta; order Diptera; family Sarcophagidae; genus Sarcophaga; species Sarcophaga rosellei. Next base: position 18,838 of record CAKNFA010000107.1, on the reverse strand, counting down.
ACATCATGAAAAATGTATTTGTCGATTTACATTACAAATTTACTTTGAATATTTAGATGATGATTTGAACAGAAGACATAAGTTTTCATTGAAAACATTTTTATGCATCGACACATAAAGAAAACATTTTTATTTAGGACAAGTAGGAATCTCTTAAAATTCTTTCATTAGCGTCACTAAACAAATGACGAGACATTTAACAACATTTTTCATACTGATAATTTCTTCAACTTAGATTCGAAAGCAATTCAAAATGATTCAACATCATCAACATGAGACTGAGTTTTAAGATCAACAACTTTGTCGATGTTAATAAGAAATTTTTGTACATTTGAATATTTAGATGATGATTTGAGAAAGACATACACTTTTATTAAATCATTTTTATTCATCGAGTCAAAGGATTAAAGAACGATTTTTTGTTTCATAGATAGTAGGAATCTTTCAAAAATTCTTTCATTAGCGTCACTAAACAAATGACGAGACATTTTTCTACCATAACTTTTACTTTTGTTTCGAAAGCATATTCATAATGATTCAACACAGTAAAGTTCTTCTTCAAAACATCAACATTGATTTTTCAGTCAGACTGATTTAAAAATAATTTTTTAATATCAACATCATGAAAAAGTATTTGTCGTTTTACATTACAAATTTTCTTTGAAAATTTAGATGATGATTTGAATAGAAGACATACGTTTTCATTGAAACATTTTTATGCATCGACTCATAAAGAAAACAATTTTATTTTAGTACAAATAGGAATCTTTTAAAATTCTTTCATTAGCGTCACTAAACAAATGACGAGCCATTTTGCTACCATAATTTCATTTTCAAAGCAATTCAAAATATTTCAACACAGTAAAGTTCTTCTTCAAAACATCAACATTGATTTTTCAGTCAGACTGATTTAAAAATAATTTTTTAAGATCAACATCATGAAAAAGTATTTAAATTTTCTTTCAATATTTACATGATGATGAGTTGAGAAAGACATACACTTTTATTGAATCATTTTTATTCATCGAGTCCTTTCATTAGCGTCACTAAACAAATGACGAGACATTTTTCTACTATAATTTCATTTTCATTTCCAAAGCAACTCAAAATATTTCAACATAGTAAAGTTCTTCTTCAAAACATCAATTCAACAACATTGATTTTTCAATCAAACTGATTTAAAAATAATTTTTTAAGATCAACATCATGAAAAAGTATTTAAAATTTTCTTTCAATATTTAGATGATAATTTGAGAAAGACATAGACTTTAATCGAAGCATTTTTATTCATCGAGTCAAAGATTAAACAATGATTTTTGTTTCATAGACAGTAGGAAT